>JAQGBJ010003122.1:0-13722 GCA_034698345.1 Sphaeridia pumilis
CCGTGTACTTTCTTTGTATCTCCCAGTTCTTAAGACATGTACGGCTTTCTTTGATTAAAAGCATCGTCCATGTTCCATCCAAATGGATGAGCAAATACTCTCAAGACAAGAACAGTATAAAAGATAGCCTCCATGAAAGCCCGGACTTTCTCTCGCCCTGATTATATACACTACGACGCATATGGGTGAAAGCATTTCTTTTTTGGAGAAATGTAATGGTGCAAAAATAATATATTTGGTTCTGATCTTCCATGCTTTATCAAAACCTGACATTTTTCCCGGCATCTTTCAGACTACTGACCGCCATAAAAATCTTTAGTTTTAAAGCAGAAACTCCACTCCAGTTCAGGCCCATTTCCTTCTTTGTCTCGACACCACTTACTTGTAGCCCTTGGCGTAAATACCAGAACGATGAGCAACAGATCCAGATTTTTTGTAACCAACACATCAGCTTTTATGAAAGTCATGTAGCTCATCCGTCAACTTCAAAAGTAGAAGATACTCGTCAAAAGCTTGAAAAGAAGCTATACTTTTTTACCACTTCAGCCGACCATCTACCACCACACCAGTACACAAACCCTTGACTTACGATGAGGCGTCAGTAAACAAGATTGATTTTCCCTTGGTATCAAAGTCCTTGGCTTTGCCTATAATTCCAACTCAAAGCTCGCTGGCTAATTTCCAATACGCTCAATGGTATCTGATCCTCTTTGAGCGAGCTTCAAGCGTTTCCAGCGTCATATTTCGCTTTGAACATTTGGCAAAAAAACTGCTTGAATTCCTCTCTGTTTACAATTCGCCATATAAGCAGAGTTCATCAGCTGCTTTTTCTAATATCCTGTCTGTAGGCTGTAGGAGCCCAGCTTGAGCTTGTCTAGCCGTTCGTTCTATGATATTCCCCTAACCGCAACTCCTCTATCACTTGACGCTCTATCTAGTTTATTTAGCACTTTGTACTCAACAACCCAAGTGTTTGCAACCTCATTTGTCATTATGCAACTCTGTTAGTGTACCTTTAGGGTTAATTTTGGCTTGTTCTAAAAAACTAACAAATTAGCAAACTCTATGGTTCTTTGCTCTAATGCTTCGCTCTATAACGCTTCGCTCTAACGCCAACTAATTATAGGACCTGCCTTGGCATGTTATCTCACTTAACGAGCCTTGGCGTATAATGTGTAAAAACCCTCGGCTGCCTGCTGAATAGCAATCGATCTGAAATTGACTGACACACGCCATCCTTGAATTCCAACCTCGAAAAACCTAGAGCAACGCTAATCTCCATGTCCTCCTTCCTACTACAATATTCGCCATTTGCTAAAATTAACACTTGTTCCTTTTCAGCTCAACTTGAGCCAGCAATGTGTATTTAAATATACACTTGTTATCTCATCATCCATCCGCTCGCTGATCTACTTTAAACTCAAAAGTCAATGAGAACGTTAAAGCAAAGCCATCGATGTTTATAGAGTTTCGACTGGCCCCAGCAGCGATGACTGACGTCCAAACTGAAGAGCAGGTGCCGTGAATATACAACTAGCCAAAATTAGCCTTTGGTCCATAAGCGAAAAAACAAACATTATTCACATCTTTTCCTCATCATCTTCTCTGGCTTTTTTCAACCAACTTGCCATTTTTTGCAGCTTCGTCTATCTTTAAGGCGGCTATGAACGTACGTTCTAGTTTTAGAAAAATATCTCTCTTCGCTCCCAGTGCCTCAACAATTTGCTAACATAACTCAAGGAAATTAGCAACTTGGTGTTTGCTTTTGGGAAATATATTCATATGCTTTATCCTTTTGAAAGTTCCTTAATGCTTTTTCCTGTATCGTATACGGTAATCAAATTATGACTTGATAACTACGGTCTTCAAGTGTAGGATATGAAACTAATCTGGATTATATCGGAGCAAAAACTCATTAGCGCTGTCATTACGCTGCGTTGGGTTAAAAGCTTTTTAAAACATTTTTGCATGTGCTAAATGCGTGTCCTCCTGATGACTTTTACAGACTTGAGTATCAAGGAGCAGATACAAAAAGTCAAGTACAAAAACTCCATTTTTGTATCAATCTGTCTATCTGTTTTTCTCCATATGTGTCTGACTTTTCATGACATGTTCATTCACATAACACTACTCCGAGAAATTCGCAAACGCTTTCTCCATGAAGAGAAAGCAATACACAGTACCCAGCCAGACCAAATGTACTTCTTCCTATAGCCGACCTCACCTCATTCTGAATCATTAATGACGAAATTGCGGAGCTGACACTTTTCCTCAACTGCAATTATTTCATAATTTCTCGCTCAATACCGCCATGTTGCCATGGTCAGGGTTGGGCTATGAAACTTTCCTCAACTTTAATTACATAATAAACAACATACTTTTGTACTTGACAATTTATACATCTTCCTGTATGTATAGTTTACATTTTTGTAATTTGTAATTGTTCATTCTGTATATTTTCCTGCAGTCAGCCTCAGCATGTCACAATACCGGCTCAAGATGATGTAATCGCGGGCAAATTACCGGGAATATTGCAAGTCAAAACAACTTTAGCACTGAGAAGGGTAAAAGGTCAAAATATGAGAAAGTTGGCGTTTTTGAAGTCCATAGTTTCTATCAAAGTTAGAAAAATTTCTGGATCAAAGTTGTTTCAAGTTTCAAGTAGCAGAAGCTCACAGCAAAAAGTTGTGAGATTGATTCATACAGTCCGTTGACTAATCTACAAATCTTTGGTTGTGTACTTGACTCTTCATCTTCAATTCATCTTTTAAATGGATATGTTCGACATGAACAACTTGTAAGTGTAGGTCGCTGAAAATAATCGCTGACGCTGGAACGCTGCAGGTCATTAACACGACGCTTCTTTAAAGCGCAATTAGATTACGCTTCTTGTAAGTCTGTATTTTGTATGTAGGTAATCAGCGTAATCTCGAACTTCCGTATCCGTATTATTTTCGCACTAACTTTTTTGCAACATTGGCAAATATCTCATCACCACAACTCGACGGTTCAAAGTTTCCAGTTTCACCAGAAACATTTCAAAGGCAGCAATTATTCCGCTAATTACAGCTAACTAAATCAGTAACTCGATCTATCTAAACCGACATACATTTCTTCATATCAGTTTGTCGTTGGTATTCCCTGCTGCCTTGCGTCAAAATATGTTCTTCAACTGTTGTTGTTGCATCCTTCGTTGGTTATCACCCGACACCATTGCCCTAATTTCGCTAATTCGAACCGATAACCGTACAGTACAGCCGTATCTTTTTCTCAACGCCATTTTCAGCTCACTTCATTACAGCTTGTTCACACTCCCCCATAAACCCACCCAGGTCACCAAAACCGCATCGCGCCAAATGACACATGACGACAGAATTATTACAACTTTTCCATCCATATCGCATTTCGTTTCATATCATTAACACTGCTGCCAGATCTGCTGAAACTTGAGCTGCCTCGGAAATTTTGTTACGATATATGCCCTAGCCAATGTTCATAGGTCATCATCGTATGGCGCTCCACTGGGTTTTCCTGATACCACAGCAATGGACTTCTTTTTGGGCGTTTGATGAAAGAAGAGTTTGTTCCCAATAATTCCGATAACCTTTCCATTTACACGCATCTTTCCGTATATTTTTAAAACGTGAACGAAACAAAGTATATGAGTAAATCGGCATAAAATTTCACTTCCGTTCAAGGCAGGCCTTGGATGCGTACGCCCAGTGGAGATCATCGCCGATGGATGACTAATGGACCGAGGCCATGGATTAACAAGTGTAATCAGGCGTTAAAACGGTCAGCTGAAGTTGTAATCAATTGCATGCCCGAAAACGAGCTATTTGGCTGACTCATTGGATTAGTAAAGGGTCCAGTCGAGTCACCACGGCTTTTGAAGTACTCCACTGAGGGGACTTGACCGTGTCATCTGAGCAAAAGACTCATGACTTGAATCGATCAATTAGAACCGAACCCCTCCAAAGCTCCGCAAAGTACTGCAGCGGTACCAGAGCGACCTTCAGCGGTATATTTGAAATCCGCCTGCTTCAGCACACTATGAACCTCCTATTTAGCAAACAAAAATGCTGTTTACTGTGCCCGAAGGCCAATTTCCCGCTTGCCGGCATTTAAAGCGATTCAGCCGGCCATTTGACATGTTTCATTGTCACTTCTTATCCTTTGGCCTCGTTAGATAAGATTCCTGACCCCGTCCATTCAGCAGCTTGGCTTTTTATAGCTACAGCAAATGTTTGTACCAAAACTGGAGCTTCGTTTCAAGTCTTATCGACTTGATTTTGAACATTAGTGCATGGAATAATGGAATAAGATCTCGATTCAATTTCAATTAGCAACAGCTCAAGTTGTGATTAATTCTACCAGGTGCCGCCACTCACCCTCGTTCAGTTAACATGTGAATTAAACTCTATAACTTTTTTCCTCGTTTACAATCCATCGCTACTCTTTGTTCCTCCGTTGGCTCAACGATCAAGCATCGGCTCTCACAGCCTGATCCCGGCAGTGAGAGATCCAAGGAAGAAATTGCGTAGTTCCTTGACGTATGTACTTTGCTGGTGAATGATCGCTACTTCTCATTCGCCTCACTCTCACCCACTTCTCCTAGCGCTAGCCCCATCCTGTACCCTATCGCTAGACAAGTTTCATATTTCCCGCCGCCCCACACCGCCCGTCTTGCACACACCCCCTCTTTTCCTCCCTCCTCCTCCTCCTCTCAACCCTTCTCCTTAAAACCCTACGTAAAGGGGTGGTCCGTTAGCATGCATCTCTCATATGTACTCAACCCTCACGTTCGTTATTAAGGTCATCGCCGCGTGACGTCACTCCTCACCATCAGCTGTTCTCTAATGTTTTCCTCGAGCGGGGTTGCCGTTCCTCCTCACTGTGTCAGCTTCGCCGGGTGCTGGGCGGGTGCCGGCACCTGCTTTCGCATCAAAACAAACCAACGAGTTGGCAACAGCGCGCTTGCCTCTCTTTCGGAATTCCCTCCCTCCTTCTCCTCACTTTGTTGACATGAGCCCATCTGGCTTAGCTAGAGCGCTCGCTCTCTCGCTATTGCCATTGAGCTTAGCGAACCTCCGTACTTGATGGTCCCCCATAAGAAGCATACACAAGGAACTCTCAGCTGTGTTATATTTACCACAGGCGAACCCCACCTCACAGCTGAGTCTTGTATACCCAGGCATATAGACCGGCTCCCGTCCTCCAACGGCCTTTAGTGTGCATTTCAAGGAGGTTCAAGCAAGATATCGAAAAAGCAAGTCTTTATTTTCGCAAAACGCAGCAGCAGCAGTGATTCTGCAATCCTACACACCAATAATAACACAACGCTGGTACCGTTCTTCTTCCGGTCGACCCCGACCAACCTCAGTCCTTTACGACTTCAACATGACCGCGACCACAACTAATACCCTTCATCAACTGTTTCCTCTCCAACAAAGAGATACTTTGAAAATTCAAGGAAATCCCGGCGAATAGCCCGATAATAGTGAAAGTTTTCAAAAAGTGTCTTCAATATCGCTATTCGCAAATAAGTGTGATTCATTCCTCGGTCTAAAGTAAGTCGTCTTTTGCTTTCTTATGCAGTTAGTCCAGTTGCCGGTTCCAATGTTAAATTCCCCTACTGCTGTTGCCAAGGCAAGAGCCGCTGCTCCGCGCTCCTCTCCTAACTCCCAACTCTCCCATATAAATACAAAGGATTTTTAGTAACTTTACTCCGGCTAGCAACAAACCGGTGGGGTCTCGACTTTCCTCTCTCCCACTCAAGGACTCCTCCCCGCCCCTCCTCCTCCTCCAGAGGGCGTTCCGCCCTCTGGACAGTTGCTGACAAAATACCGGTTTCAATACTTCCTTGTATATTTTCAGAATTCTGAAGCTGGTCATTCTTCACCGCAAAAAAGACTATCAAGCAATAACGGCAATTAAGTGTTGTGTGAAAACAAAAAAGTGTCGTCATTTTTTGTGTTAATTGAGCTTTTCCATTGAGTGAGATTCCAAAAGTGCAAGTGTATCTAGAAAAATGTCTGCAACCAAACGCCTCGCCAAGCGAAGCATCATCGGAACCCGCATCTCGGCCCTGTCCAGAGAAACAGGCCTCTATGTGCCCGGGTTGATAATAAATTGCAAAAACCCCGACGAATTCGTCCTCCACAACTGCCATACTGGCGTCACCCCCAACAGCCGCTACACGGTTCGCTTCGAGACTGGAGAAAGTAGAGAGTTCGGAGAAGCTGAGCTTGTAGGACCCGGATTCGGCAACGTCAGCAGCCTCAAGCTCCGACCCGGTCAAAAGACCTTTGTGACCCACAACGGCCGGGAGGTCACCGGGACTGTCGTTTATCATCGGCCACAGATTGACGAAGTACTTATCAATATCCAGAGCCCTGGTACAAACGAAGTAAGTTATTATTTTTTTTCAAGTCTCTTTAAAGCGGGCGGGCGGGCGGATGCCCGCCGCCCGCCCGGCATCAGGTTGCTATGCATGTCTCCCGCTCTTCGGAGTCCTGTGTCCGAAGCGGGATTTTGTATCTAGCAGAAAGCCGGCCCAACTTTCTCTTTCCTTTGTTCCTTCGAACATGTGTTCTATGGATGTATACGAACTGCTCTTGTCACCAGGCGAATTTTGTTCCACTTCCATCTGATGCGCACTTTCCTTGGGGTCTCAACAGCGCATGTACAAATAAAACCACCCCACCAAATCACATGGTTATATGCATGTCCCTTCTTTTTCTTCTTATATAATATTCCACCCTCATCATATGATCATCTTCAATTCTCCAGCCGCAGGCTTCTCCAGCATAAACAAGGCGATTGATGAGGGGCCTACGTGCAGCAGCCGCCTCTTTGCTGGCGCCCGCTGGAATCTTCCAGGTTCTTCAAAGCAGTTAGCAACAGGAGGATCCGGGCGAGAGTCATGTAATTTCCTCGTTCTGTAGCCTTTTGGAGCCCTTCAAGGGACTCACCTGCTGATCATGTAAACAAACCATCTGGGAGGCAGGGAAAGACTTGTTTTCAAAAAGATCTTTGTTGTTTTGATCATCTTCTGCTGCGTTGTTTGTTGGGATGACCAAACTTTTTTATTTGTCCCGTTCAATCCCCTTCCTTGCTGGCCTTAATACCAAACGCTTCAAGTTTCTGGCTGAAACACAACATGAACCGGCTTCACGCACACACACATAACGTCAACTAACGTAAACATACGATAAAAGTTTATCATCATTTCCCCTTCTTCAACCCTTTCTGTACTGGGAGTCAGCTGAGAGCGAGCGAACGAACGAGGTACGAAACCACCACCGGCCAAAAGCCGGTTCATCACAACAACTTCATCTCTATGCTTCAGCATGCAATTCTTATAAAAGCGCCCCAACTTTTGTAAGTTTCCAATGGCCGCAGCGTTGCCAAAACGCCAGGAGGAGGAGCCAAGTCACATGTTGCCGGCCGGTTGATCGGGCTGATGCTGCGCTCATACTGCATTTCAACAGCAGCGATTATAGTTAATAATATGTTTCAATACAGAACAATGCCCTGTAGCCAGCGCACTTGTTTTCCGCAATTGCAAGGTTGCATGCAAAAGTTGGTTTTGACTTGGAGAATTTCCCAATGTTTCCCACGTTTAGGCTTGAGCAGGAGCAGGGAACAAGTCCAGTGAAAAAGTCCTGTTATTTCCTGGGTTTGAGCTTTCCATCAGATTTTGCGAAAATGATGCCGGCCTACCGGCCGGCATGACGGACCCGTTTACGCACACCTGCCTTCAACCAAATTAGTCATTAATTGCACAAAAAGTTCAAACTACCCGCCCACAACATTGAGGCAAGTTTTGCAAAATTCATAGATTGTATCGCCATCAGTTTAAAAACTTTCTGTGAGATCAGCAAACAAGAATTATATTCCGCCCTCGAAAACAGACTCAAATCAATCCTCATCAAAACCCTGTGGAAATGCAACCTTAAATCAAACGAGCTGTCGATGATCCAACCCAACAGCTGCTGCACCTCCTAGTTTGCCAAAATCCATTTGTTTTCTCTCTGCTGCATTCAATTATTAATTGCGCCACCTGCCGTCCATTCTTGCCCTACCTTAAACTAAGAAAGCTGCAGGCACCAATGTCCAGAAAAAGTGTTCAAGCTCCAAGTGCGGGGTCACCTGACAAATCGCAACTGCGCAGTAACCTTGTTTCGGAGACTCAGGTCATGTTAACGAATTGAAATGGAATTCAATTACCATTCATTATTACCCGTTCTTTATACAATTTGACCATTTCGGCTAACTGGTCTTCTTGTCATTCCACATGTTCTCAAACCGCAAGTCCTCGCCGCTACTTATGGTCTCTTGTCCCGTACTCGGCGGCCAATCCCGATTGCGCATGCGCATCATCTATGCGCTGCAGTCTTCGATTCGGTCGTTAAGCCCATCGAAGAACATAGGCCATCAAAATGTTGTTGTCCCTGTACAACTTTTGCCATTTTGCGGCTACGCACTCTTGAGTATAGTGCGTTAACAAACAGTGAAACAATAACCGGCGAAACATGTTACCGGTTTGTCTTCCCAACAATTGCATTTTCACCAAACGCAACTGGTTTTCGCCTTGCATCCCCCAACGAAGAAAAACTAACGGCACTTTTCGTCTTCGATAATTTTTATATCTCTCGCACTTGTTTCCGTTGTCGTCACACCTGAAATGGCTTCAAGAAGATAGAAACTGCATTATATCAAAACCACGACGGTCGTTTAAACTAGCGCACTCTTTTTTCCACACTATATAATTTTTCGACCAAAAAATCCATCCACCGAGCAACCAACCAGTTTCAGCAACACTTGTTTTCCAACTCGAAACCGCATCGTTTCGTTACATTGCGGTTCTTTTCCGCCAACTTTCTCGCCGCACTTCGCCATGTTCAGGTTGCGTAGCCGCAAAAGTGGCAAAAGTGCGTACACGCAGTTACCGTTCAAAAAAGGTAA
This sequence comes from Sphaeridia pumilis, assembly GCA_034698345.1. Lineage (NCBI taxonomy): Eukaryota > Metazoa > Arthropoda > Collembola > Symphypleona > Sminthurididae > Sphaeridia > Sphaeridia pumilis. Next base: position 8,971 of record JAQGBJ010003122.1, read on the forward strand.
CGGGATTTTGGCCATTGTCAAAAACTCTTTTTTGCCCTGCATCATAATGGCCGTTTGTTGCAATACATGCATTATATGTGGGGAGCCAAGAGTTCGCATCTCCAAGCACAGCGCAGCGCGCAGCGCAGCTGCGCTGCGCTCTCAAGCCGTGACCACCACAAATCCTGCAATCTCACTTCACTCACCTTTACGCATTTCGCACTTTGTATTATTCGCGCATAAATTACTATCATTAAGCTGGCATATCGAATTCTCCTTAAACTTGTTCATCATCTTCTTGCCTCGTACTTCGTCTTCTACTTTCTCAACAATTAAATTAATTCCACCAACTCAAATGCATTACATCCCTTCAAGTCCTCCTTGCCAACTGCGCAATTACCTTGTCTTCATGACTTACTTTTTGCCTTCATCAAACGTTTGGAGTTTGAACCGAAGAAGAAGCCTCGGGAGGAAACGCTGCTATTGTGTTTTCCCAACAACGTTCTCGCATCCCCTTGAGCGAAATGCAGATTCGTCTGTCTTTTGCAAGATCCGCTTTCGGGCAACTGGTATCTGCGAAGTCCTGGTTCTGTGGGCGCGTTTGTTTTGCAACCTCAACCCGACATTTCGTCATCTGCTGCATCCAAACTTTTCAAAACCGAAATGGCACTCCTTATTCTCCAATATTAAAATTCTTGATTTAATTATCAAAAGGACAGTTACGCACCATGGGCAAAATGGCCACTCCTCACTCCAACTCTCAAGTCAAGTTTGAAGCATCCGCTGCTACCTACTTACATGTTTAACGACAATGACAATCGTCACAGTAATTAATGCGGTTGTAGTAATAAATTGAATCCATTTAAATTCTGTCTGTATACTACAAGCCACCTTTATTCTCTTGGCTCTGCTCGTAAATCACATTGAGGTAATTAATTGAGAATGCATTCATCCGTCCAAAAATTTAAGAGAAGGTCCTAGATTGCCTTCTATATCGCTTGTTTCTAGCGGCTTGTTAAAATTTCCCACCAATTTTGGCAAAACCGCCAATTCCATAAACTTGATTATGCATCTGTGTCATCCCACTGCTTACCTGTTAATTACACTATTAAGCCTCTGGTATTCCACCGGAGCAAAATTGAATTCTTCCTTTTACAAGCATGTGAACATTTTCATGAGCTCGCCGAGCCAAACAAGCTTGGATGCATTTTATGCCAACATTTAATTACTTGTATATATGAACCTTACATGAATTTACAAAGCGGCAACAAATTGAGTATCTTGTATCCTTCAGCAGTATCATACGATATATATCCAAACTCGTTTTTTTCTTAACAAATTTAAATTTTAATTAATAACCCTTTAATTTTTTATTGTTGCAGCTCCCATTTGACGTAACGAAGAAGTTGGACGAAGTACGCCTGCTCGAGTCGCGCAAATCCGCTCGTCTCCAGGAACAAGATACCACGGACTTTGCTCGCCTCGCTGACGTCTCTGACCGGAAACGGAACCAACAAACGGCTTCCATCGATGTTCCCAGGAGTACAAACATGTAAGTCTTCTTCTTTTTCTTCTCCATTTCATCATTCATCGCGCGAATTTCATCAGAAACTTGATCTTCCGAAAGACCTGTTCAACAAGATACCTGATTTTTTCTCGGAACTTTTTTTTAAAAACACTGGGTTTTCGCACCTGTGGAATTTTTTAAAAATCCCTCGTTCGGTTCTTGGAACGATTCCCATCCGCACTTGCTTAACACGCGATCATAACACAAACAAGATATCACCTGAGGTCATGTTAATTAAACGGGTGACTCCGCCCACTACTTTCTTGTTTTGTTGCATACACCAGTCCCACACGCAGGGCCTCTGGCGAAAGCCTGTGAGTTGGCGAAAAAAAATTGCAGTCCACCTGTTTTGTAATTGAAACCTGAAGCAGAGGGCGCTCGTTTTGAATTTCGCTAACCGTAGAGCAAGTTTCTTTTTGAGTCCCCATTAATTTCGATTGCTGCAGCCAACTGCATTTATTAACAGTTCTCCTTGTCTGTTGTCTCTCGAATATCTGTTGTGACATGGATGACAGATACCAAATACGCTTATCAGCCTCCAAGGATATCTGCGTCTTCTTCTTCTTGATCGAATCACATCTGACATGACACAACATTGTAATTAACTTTTCAAGCTTTCAGTCAGTCAGTTAGTTGAGCTACTTTCCGACCTGCACAAGCCGCCAGATCACAGATCGCTAAATTATTCCTATTATTTACATTTCGCCTTGGTTGTCGGCGGCAGTCGGCAGACATGCAACAACGAAAAGTTGCCGTTTACTTTTGCCAGTTTCATATCTGTTTCTGTTGCAGAAGGTCTGCAATTTTCATGAATTAAACATACGTTAGTTTCGACTTAATTTCTCAATCTGATGGCTGCTGCCTGAAACTTTTGTTGCTTCTTCTTCTTCAAGTTCTTTCACCTTCCGACCTTTAATCAATCAGCTGATCAAAATGCATCTTTGATGCTGCTCACCTGGAATTTTATCAATTTCAGTTATCATCGGCTTACTTCTGTTTACAGAAAATCAGCACGCGGCCATCGATCTCGAATCGTACTTTATAACCTTTCGAAATCGCTCTAGAAAAATATTCTCTTTGTTTTAGAATCGAAGGTTCTAACGCTAGAAGAAAAGTAAATATTTTTCGGATCCCCGAACTGCCTCAACAACCTTGAGTTACCTTCGATCCCAGTGATCAACCGGTCAAAGCGACCAACATTTTTCTTTCCCTTCTTGTCGTCGTTACAAAGCCATTAGAAGCTCTCGAGATAGCTACAGGAAATAGCGCTTTTTCTGGCACCGTTACAACATTTGTCTCGTTCGTAGTTCTTGTTGGGGATCTTTTGGTCGCTGTAGTCTCCGTATCTTTCCATTAGCCATGTTCTATTGCCCAAAGAAGATGATCCTTCTAAAAGCCTTCTTCTTCGTCTTTCTCAGCTGATAAGATTATCAGCTGATTTTTACTGTTCCCTTCTCATGTTCAAGTTGCTCTTTGGCTGGCTTTAATGGGCTTCTCAGCATGTAATTTGGCTGGTACATTTCCGTAAGGAACTCCTATGTTGAACACTCTCAGCGTTTGACTTCAAGGCCATTTTATTTCGAGAGATTGTTCAGAACCTTTGGAATTTTGCAAAATCTTTTCACTTTCCTTCTAAAATCACCGGCCGGCAACATTCTAGAATTTTTGGCAAAATCTAGCATCTCTAGCTTTTGCTATTTTCAGCAAAGAATTTCGCAAGCCTTCCTCCTTTGGGGCTTCGCCCATGTAACTAACCGGGCACCACCCGGCACTGTCGTCATCAGCTGTTTGTGTACATAGAGTACATATGGACGCTAACGCTAGAAGAGAGTAGGAGTGAGCGGAGAAGCTAACGCTTCTAGCGCTGCTAGTGCTTCTTGGCAAACTTTCCATGTATTTACTGCCTGACGAGAACGCGTCCTTTTGGCCTGAATCAGGGCCAAGGTTGCGAATCTATCATTCAGTCAGCATTTGCTCCTTTCTCTCCCTTGCCGAAATGGAAACGGTTCTTGTTGTGAAGACTTATGGTCTAATACTTACAAAACCATACATAATTCAACCAACGTCCTCGACGAAAATACTTACAACTTTTACTTCGTTGACTTTGGACGGAGGAGCCGGGTAGTTTTTTCGCAAGTTGCGAAACACAATAGCCAAATCTGCTGCTGTGCTTGTGCTAATTCACAAAGTCACCTTGATCCGTAACGAACCGAAGCAGCCACTCAACAACCAAGGTTTTTACATACACCTACAAACCAAACTCACTTATATTCACAGTCATAGTCTTCAGCATTGTTTTGTATTTAACACGTTCAAATTTTGCAACATCACGTCACAACGCCAATTTTAGTTTCTCTCTTGTCGAATATTATTTAAAGCCTCATTGCTTGTTACGAAAATGGCAAATGTTCTCTACAACCTACACAAAACAATATGCCAAAAACTGCATGACTTTGAATACCAAAAGGGTTAAAATTTCCAAAAAAAAATATATCTTGATCGATATCAGCACCGGTTTCTACATGTTTCTTTTACCAAGCTTTTGGGTGTGAACAAACACCTGGCATAAACCGTATAGCTTTGCTCATAAAAGGTTAATTGCAAAAGAACGCTTGCGAATCTGGCGAAACAGTTTCAAGCTCCAAGTTATTAGACAGAATTAATCATCTGAACGTAAACAGGATTGGAGAGAAATTAATGCATCGAAGCGAAGCAGCAGTTGAAGTTTCTTTGAAGTTCTAAGCCTGGACGGCCTGGAGCGAGCTCTTTGAAGCAGCTTGAAAAAATTCAATTATATTCTGGATCTACCTTGAGAAATCGTGGATCATGGTTATCCAATCAAAGTTCAAAGGCTATCAATAATTTTTTCAAGTGGCTCCATCTGCTCCCCAGTTCTTTTAAGGAACCCCAATTTGCCGATTTCAAAATTACATCTCTCCTCCACCATTCAGCATCGATCAACTCTCAACACCAACCTCCATTAAATCAATGCCTTTTAAGCCCACTTGGACGACAAGTCCTTCAATCTCCCAAGTACGTGACGCCTTTTTCGAAGTCTGTTGATTCAAGACTTCTTCTTCTTCTACTTTCAAGTCCAAGATTAAATGCAAAGTCTTTTTCAAGTCGCTCTTGGTTTTTAACACGCCCATTATCAGTAATTGGATCTGTAAATTATCAAGTAGATTAAAAAATGTTTGCTTTCCCAA
>JAQGBJ010003123.1:0-13721 GCA_034698345.1 Sphaeridia pumilis
TACATGGTTTAAATTATGAGACTTGTTTATGTTTTTGCTTTTCGCGCCATCTGCAACAATAAAAAATAATAAAAAAATTTCTTCTTTGTATTTTCCAACCGAAATCAAACGTTCAGTCTTTCAACTTTCTCCAGGCTCCAGTTAGTAGTATTTGGTATTTTTACTTTTGGCGCGCCAACTTTTAGGTTTCAAGTAGGCTCTTCTGAACTCAAGTTGACCAAACAAAATCCATCTGGTCTCATTTTTTCCTTTACTTATCTGGCAGTAGCATGTGTTCAGCTCACAGTTAGCTAAAAGTCAGTAGGCAGCATACACAATTCTTAAAGGCTTAAAGTGAAAGCACACACGGTTTCTTCTTGTTCAATTGGATTACTACAGCAGGGAAAAGAACATTTCCTACCAATTTCCCCTATTCTTCCTCTCATGTCAACAAGGCGTTAGGGATCACGTCCGTATGTATATACACAAGCGTTGCTGGGCAAATACCACTTTTCTTTCCTTATCTTTTACCGATGGAGCGTTGGGTTTTGTACAAAGTGGCGAAAGCGAAAGTCGTAGGTCAGCCAGAAGTCGAAGCCACCAAGGCTTTTCCCCGATCATCTTTAAATCTCTTTTTTCGGTTCTATAGAAAAATAGCAAAACGCATACCAGCGGTTCAGCCAGCCATTCAATCATGTGTCACGACTCACTAAGACCGGATGACAGACACGCGAGAGGATTTCAGCGAGGAAATGCAGAACGAAGTGGATCCAATGCGGCTCCTGGAATTGGAGAAAGCGCTCATATTTCCTTCAGCTTTTGATCCAGTTAGTTCAAGGCGTACAAGAAGTCCTGGGTAATTTGACGTCAGCGAGGGCCGAAGCAACGGATGTCTTATTACAGATGACTTGAGGTATTCTACAAGAGGAAGCTTTGGTCGGCATAAAGTACGAAGTATAATCTTTCATTGAATTTGACGTTGGCTTTTTGGCGGTCGTGGTCAGTCAGTGCAAGCGGAAACAAATGCAGCGGTAATAAGAAAAAAGAACTGCAATGGAATGTTTCCAAAGGCATTCCTGTATGTACTTTTGCACTTGAACGAGTTCTTCAACCAGCAGTTGCATAGTTTTATAAGAGAGAAAATGCAGCTTTGCTGCAACAACTTTTGGGTTTTTGCTGGAAGCACGTCAACTTTCTCTGTGGATGCATTTCTAAAGAACTTCATCGGCTTACGTATCGGCACGTGCCGCTTTCACCTTTGGTTTTTTCATTTGGACTTCTGTTGGGCTACGTGGGAGCAAACTACGTGTTTTCTTTAGTAATTCTCAAGCAGGAAGTCGCTAAGGGTATTAATAATCAGCTTGATAAAATTGGCATGAGCGCTGTTGTGCAACGCGCAGCAACATATATTATAGCAATGAAAATTTTCTATTTCTTGATCTTGCTGATTTACTCTGATTTCGTAATTAACAAGTAATCAGCATCTTCCACACTTTCAAATAGCAAAAATTTAGCTGATGACTGATGACTGACTGGTATACAACATACTGACTGCAAACGTAAAATTTGTCGAACTGGCATACCCATTGAATCACACAGAATTTCGATAAAATTTATTCAATAAACTAACCAACGCTGAAACTTACACGGCAGTTTCACGCTAACAGTATCAGCAGATAATTAAAGTTTATTCGCGATTCACACAGCCCGTCACTCTCGTGTTCTATTATTGACCTTTAAGCTCAAATCACAGGTTACTTCATGAGAAGCAGAGCAGAAATAGTATTATCGACCAACTCTTCGACGACCTTAAAATCCGCCGTGGAGCTCATTTTGCCAAACGTGTTTGACTCAATGCAGATTTCATTGACTGACTTGATTCTCCTTAGCAGATAATCCACTTGAACCTGGACCTGGGGATCGCAATCAGAGTCCATCAAGAGTTGTAAGCTTCTTAATTTAAACTTGTCCTTGAATTCTATCGACGAAGTTCTATAAATGCCCGGAGCTCTCATGAAAATTACAAGTGCTGCCAAACCAAAGAACCAGTAACCAACTGCGAAAAAAATAATGAGGGGGTTAACTTGGTTAAGTTCCTCGGAATCTCCAGAACACCATTTGATCAGTGCTAGGTTAACTGGCACAAGCCCGACAAGGAAGAAGGTTCTAAATGCCGGTACAAGAAAAGGGTTGTAAATGCAGTTTAAACCGTGTAAAATTCGAGCCCACCAGGTGTATTGATCCAGCAGCCGGTGCATTTGTGGGACTGGCATTTTTTCTTCATTCAAGCTGCATCTGTAAATTCAAACTATCAGGTGAATAATATCCGGCAAAACTGGATTTTCAATTAAACAACTTAACATACGCAAGTCGCCTTGTATCCATTGCTGCAGCATGTGTAAAGAAAATCAGTCCAGTTAAGAGCTGAAACAAAGTAACTCTTACTCCTATGAAGGTCGGCAAGCCCCAGGCGATTTCGGCGAGGTAGCACAAGAAGCGGAATTCAGATGTCATTCCAAAAGCAAAAGGTGATAACGTTATTCGGTAGTCCAACCAAAGTAGGAAAAAGTATGCGAAAATTAGCGGGACGAATAGAGTGCAAAAGGCAATGAAAGCAATTGTAAACAAGACAACTGCTTGTTTTGGAGGATCAAGAACCGAAGCTCTTTTTGAGGCCTTCCGAAGGGACTGTTTCCCCGATTTTGCCAAAGTTTCGTCTTCATGCCACTTGGCAAGAACCGGCTCGAAACCTTGTATCAGTCTGTACAAGAACAAGATTTCGTTTTTCCGAAATACCATTGTGTACAAAATGACCAAGTAGAATACGATAAATGTCGAAATAAAAACAGCGGTCAGTTGGTGTACAGCGAATTTGCCACCAATTTCATTCCAGTTGATCAAGAAGATTGTGCCGTACAGGAAGTACAGGGCTCGTACAGTCAGTATTCCATGGAAAAAATTCGTCCGCCAGGTAGCGTGGTAAACAAGGCCGTCTACAGGATGAACTTCAAAGTGAGGTAGCAGCCATTTTGTTAGCAGATAGAAGAGTACTCGTTTTCGAGAACAACCGAATTGCGAAGTCAAGCGATGGATTGCAAGGTTGGGACGGCGATATTGCGCAACTAGGAAACTGGTGAACCTAATCAGAGCCATAATTCACACGACTCACTTGGAGACGATTTTGAAAACGCTTTTTTGAGCCAAAATTCAGAAGCAACAAAAAGCAACGAAGTGATATCTGAATCGACTATGACTGAGCGGAGTTGGATAGCTGGAACTTGGTGATCAACGACGAATATATTGGTCTATAATGGTCTAAACAAACAGAAACAAATGGAATAACTGGGCTAATTTCGATTTCTAAAATTACATAAGGATTGCAATGTAATCCCAACACAATCACGAAAATGCGTAATCTAATAGGTAATGCATCATGTTGTCGAATTTTAAACGAGCAGTTTATTTTGCCCGTTACCTCATCCCTTATGCTTATGTTTTGCATTTGCCCAGTTGCATCACTGACTACGATTAATGTCCATCCAGTTTCGTTTTGCAAATATAACTCTGTAGTATCTCAACTAATTTAATTTGAATTACAACCAGTTTACCGACGTAATCGAGCTTATGGTTGTATCAAATTTGTTTGGTTCTGTTCAGCGATAGGGAAAGTAACCTATTTTAAAGATTCACATTGAAGTCCATCGCTCGAATAGCCAGCTTTTAGATTGAGTTTGTTTAGCGCTTGAATATATTAACGTTATGAGGCAACTGCCACGATAAAGTTGAGGTAAGTTAACTTCAATTTTAGATTACTTGAGTGTTGGATGTAATTAGCTGGTTAACAGTAGCTTTTGTCTACAAAAGCAGGTCAACTATTGCTACCATTAGTTAGTAGCCGATTTCACACGCAAACATTTTATGCTTGTATATATGTTTCTACTGAACACAAAGATGACAAATCATAATTACATCTTAAAACTCCTGCTGCCCCTACGTCTCCAACCTTCACAACCCGGGTAATCTGCCGCAGCAAGCGGTCCATAATTTTTTGTTCTAATTTTATTGTCCGTACGTAATTTCCAAATGACACAAGGGCGTAATTATGTGAAACATCATGTCAATTCTTCTTCATAATCTTTTCATGTTTTATTTTGATCAACATGCACTCAAGCTCTATTAAACAACTTGATTTTGGCTTTGATTTACCTGGCTACATAAAAATTATTCATAAAGTTAAAAGTCACACGGTTGACATCCCATGGACAGGAGGCAAAAACGCTTCAGAAAAACCACACATGACAATGAAAATTAAAGGCCTGGAATCTTTTGTCTTTTTTTGTTGGGCATATATGCATTATTTCTTCTTCCTTCCTGACTGATACAGTTTCAACACAAAATTGCCCGGAACATACAGTCACGACTCGTGAGTCCCTTCCAGCAGCCTTTTGTCAGGTAAGAAAAGCGAGCATGGGCACATGACAATCAGCGAGGAACAAGAAGAAAGAGAAAAAGACACGAAACATTCACAATTGCAACATTGTTATAAAGCAGGAAAAGAAAGGTGTGATTCTCCAGAGCCTTTGAAACGTCTGCAGGAACCAACTAAAATTGTCTGTTGAACCTGGAAAAGCACGGATAAAGTAGCATGCGTCCTCTGGAAATGCAATCTCAGTCAGAAAGACGCTTGTTTTTTCTTACGGCCGTTTTACAATTATATAAGGCTGTCCCCGGTGAAATTGTTCCGCTGTCCTTACGATTTTTCAATGGTGTTGAAGCCTTTATTGCCTGGATGACATCTTTGGCTCAGTCGGTGAAATCCTGGTTCCGCCTCCATTATCTGCGGGACAGGCGGGCGAAATAGAGCGGGGAACAATTGTCTTTCTCGTATAATGTAAAATCAAAGAATCTGAGAACACTTTGATTTCAAACTTGATAGCGACCAGACTCAAACGCGTCCAGCACTCAGGAAAGCAATGGATATTTGAATCGTGACGCAATCAAACGGACGCAGTTAATTGAAATTCCAGCTAAGATCAAAGCCGTTCCAATGGTCAAAATCAAAGAGCAAGATTTAAATGCATGGAATGGAATGCCCGAAACTCGAGTCCGTGGTTAATTTTAATCGATTCTTCCACTTTGATAAATACTCAAAAAATTCCCAAAACTTTAAAATTTCTAAATTCCGTCAAGTACTAAAAATTACCATGATGAAACACGAAAAGTGACCGTTGCATGACACTTTGACCTTCAAAAATAAAAGTGCTGACCAGTCAAGTGGAATTGGACTCAAGTTTATGAGACAGCGTGCCAAATGCAATCAAGGCTCTAATTCACAAGCTTGTTCCAGAAAGTCAACTTTTGTAAACGTTGAATAACAAACAAGGACAAAAACTGTTACAGAACTACAAACAATTGAGAAAAAAGCATCTGGACTTTGCTGGACAAACAGCGGTCGGGAGGCTGGAGAAGGACAATGCAACGATGGACACCTCTATACTGAATTATATTCTTGTATCGGTATTTCTCACTCAAATTGTCGCCTTTCTTCCGGCTCCTCGTAAATTACAGTTAAGTTGTTCCGGACAAAATACGCTGGACAAAACCATTTTATGCACACCTGGAGAGAGCAAATTGGACTACAACAGAAGCAAGACCGTTAATTTCAAGTCTTCTAACCCACCTACGACTTTGGACGTTAATTTAAGGCTGGATTCGTCTATTGAGGAGAGAATGGGATCATGTCAGCACGTTCATAAAATTCAGACAAAAGCCCAGAGCTCAAAGGTTACCCTGAATTCAGTCGACTAAAGGTTTTGGAAGGCACAAAGAGATTTGCCAATTTCTGCAAATTTTATTATTGTGGCCATCTGCAGTTTTGCAAACATTTACTCGTGTTCAGCGATGCCGTTATATTTGATTAGGGTATCAGTTTCGAAATTGCCGGTGTCGGAAGTGTGACCGTTAGTGATACCGGAAAAAGAGTCTGGAAAGTTCTTCGGTGGTGATCATGCATTAGATTGAACGGACATGTAAATGTAACTGGTGTAACTCATGCATAGAAATGGATGAACCATAGAAAATTTTAAATGTGCCTACCGCCCATAAATCCGCAGCTCTCTCCATACAATTTTCCCTAATGCTCTTCTTCTTATTCTTACGCAAGACCCCAAGGTTACCTGCCACCCTGGAGCAGTCTTCGTATGCATACAAGGCGACTATTGTACTCACGCTTCTGCCGGCAAATCCTCCGATGGGATTGCAACACCTGAATTGTATTAAAATCACCCCAAATAGTAATGTATATATACATTCGTAGCTCCATTCAATAGGAAGCGGTTCAACGGAATTGTATAATAAATGCCAGATCGGATTCATGTATCTTTTCGGCTCATCGTTTTTGGTCTGTCAAATTTCCTATATGCGCTTGGTGGAAATGGGCTGCTGTATTTATACTCAAAGGTAAGCGAGATGAAGTAAGGTTACGATGGAAATAATGACTATTCTGGCGGATTTGTGACGTCGTAATTTAAGTATGGTGACGGGAGAACAATATAACGAGAAAGTACTAGTTGTAAATATCGAACTCGAGTTTATACACAAGAGATGGACCGAAATTCAGGTTTATTTGGACTTTAGTATATAGTGCAAGTACATTATGTTCTTACATGATCAGCAAAAATATTTATAACGAGTAAAAGCCAAAACTCTATGCTACTGATTACTCAAAAACCTTACAGTTTCGAAACAACAATTTTGATAACCTAAATTGCATTCAGCTCAGTTCCGGTGGGAATTCGTTTTTCACGCTTGCTCTTCCGATTCACGCAGGTACCGATAATTGCCACAACGAGCAAAGTCATTGAGATTCCAGCAAAGAATCCTGGAAAAAGTTAATATTGTGCCACATTGAACGACTATGTATTCATATCAGTTCTAATGATCATACAGTACCAAACATTAAAGACAGGATACTGGATATCTTATAACATTATTTGGAATTAGCGATTCTGTGCCAAAATTAAAAAAGATTATACTCACCAGCCCAACCATGGTCAGAACAGATTTCCTCAAGATGTCCCTCCACCATTTTCTTGATTTCAGCCGGAATCTTTGTCGAATCCCCAGTTTCGAAGACTAAAAATGGTGCAAACGAATCTTTTCCCTTCCGCGTGCGTTGAACGATGCCATTATAAATGCCGGTTCCCGACGATCTGTAAGCTTTGAGGATATTTTCCAAGGAAGCATTCGGATCCACGTCTGGAAGGCACTGGAATCAAACAAAAAAGCTTTAATTAACCAACTGAATTCGATTTTTTATCTGATTTACACGGCAACTTGAAAAAAATGGTTCCAAAACACTTAAAGCTGAGCCGACATGGCGACTAGAGAGTATAAAATATTTCCCACCCGAACTGAATTATCAACAAGTTCACACACGGCTACATTGCTCCTAACTGTCATGGTCAAGCCGCAGAGCACGAGAATGATAGCAAAAATCTTCATTTTGAATAGATTTTTTGGAATTTGATCGGAGACTTGAGGAATAATAGTTACTGTTCTTCTGGAGTTTACAACAACTAACTGGAGAATGAATGCTTCTGTGGCCCGTGCTCGGTCTTTAAATACCGCCTCAAAAGGTCAGTTTCTGCTGGATAGCTTTTAGCCACGTAGGTTCTTTGGATTGGAATTAGTGTAGGGTTCCGACATTTTTACATCCAGAATTCTGACTCATCTCAAGATTTTCTTCCGTTTATCCAAGATTATCATTGTTCTCAGAACGTCCATTCTTCGTTCATGCCATGACTCTTCGTTCCAAGGGAGTAAGTAAATATAAGATAAAACCTCCGTAACACGGAATTACGGATAGCTGGAACCAAATTATTCATCCACCTCTACTAGTGATAATCGTTGGTTGAAACGAAATAGGATACTAGATTGAAGACTAAATGAATGACGCATCACAACTGTTTTATAAAAATGATTGGTTTATAACGTTCTCCCCAAACGACTGGACAACGTTTTCGAAATTTGTTTGGTCTAATACGCTGTGTAATCATGCACTTCTGACCCAGAAGGCAATAGCAAATATTCTGGTTCTACCACCATCTCCGTCAACCCTTCTAGACCAATTTGACTTTTCTATTTGCTTGGACGGTGCCGAGATTGCGAAATTTTTCTTCTACACGACGCCCGCTTTTGGATTTCTCCATAGAATGCCTTAGGGAAGTTCCGCATACTTTTTGCAAAAACAAAGTCACGTTTAGAATACTAATTCCAGTTCCCGTGAGAAATCCACTTCGGTTACTAACAACTTGTACTTCATCAGACTTGGCTTTCTGTGCCTTATTTAGCCTTTACTTAAGCCCTTTAAGAGTTTAACATTCTCCGTCCGCACATATTCAGTTAGTTTCTGCCCATATTTTGCACAAACGTTACTGTTTCTCCTCATGTACCCTTCCGAAGTATGTTTCAGCATAATAATTTTTGTCCTTGCTAAAATGTATTGAGTCCTGCCATAAGGAACAGCCAGCAAAATAAATTTGTAAATATATGTCTACTTTCCCTTCCCTTCATCAACCTTCAAAATGCTAAACTGCTCACTCTCAAATTAGGCTCCAAAAGTTCGAGCTCTTCTCTCCAGTTTAATTTTAATTCTTTTAAAATTGGCAAAACTCTACGAAATTTCAGATAAGTGCTATAAGTCAAATCAACACCAAACTGCCTTATTCAATCCCAATCCTCAATCCAAGTACCTGGACCCAGTGGGCATGCTGCAATTTTTTATTATCAAATCTGTTGTGGAGAAATTCATACTTCGTTGTATCTCCTCGACGTGCGTCAATTTTGGCAACCGTTTCGTTGATTAGAATCCAAAATTTTGACGGTCATCCAAACTCATGTATATAGTTGGTTCTTCTTCATATCGTTTTTTATTCATATTTTTCTCCAGCAGCTTTTCAGCCGTATCAAGTTCTTGCAGCCTCTTGCAGTCTCTAACAATCTTAGGTTGAATCTTGAGCATTTAATGCCTTTACTACTTTTTCTGTTTCACTGCAACCCTCCTACGTAAAACCAGAAGCTGTAAGTCGTCAATATGATAAAACTATAAGATCACTTGGCAAGTGGCTGCATAACTACACAACTTGTTTCTTCCTTTTCCAGCCTAATAGTGTGTCTATATATGTTATTACATATTTTATCAAGAATGATATCAAGATGGACCGCCGCATGATGCCGCGTTATATAATCGACAAGATGATCTTGTGCCAGTGAACATATCTGGATCCATGTATTTTTCATCCAAGTCTTTTCTTCATCTCTTAATTTTTTCACCCCTCGCCTGCCTTCGTACTCGTCTTTCTGTCATACACTCTTCCATGCTCCAGAAGTTGAAAGCACCTTTTCATTCTGGATACAAAATCCAGAGCAAATCAGTATGTGCACATGTGTGTATTTAAGCGTGTATTTAGCGGCACGTTCGTTTTGCTCCAGTCACTTCTTTCCTACTCGACTGGAAAAAAGTTTTGTTCGCCGTGTCATAGTCTTGGTGCGGTGCATTCTGAAACGCAAGTTTCCAACGCATTCTGACAGCCGGGAGAGAGAACCTTTTCAACAATCTCGATCTCTTTGGTCTCAAGTTCTGACTGTCTGAGGTCTATTATTGGGCAACTGCGGCAGGCTGCCTTGCAGGAGTTTTTCCCTAATGTTTTGCCCTGTTCCTTTTCCATTGCATCCACATTGAAGAAATTGCATCTTCTTTTCTCCTTCTTCATCCCCTTATGCAACCTTATGCAACAACAGCAGCAACCCCGGCTGACGAAAGAAAGCTCGATTGAGGAAAAGACCGGCAAGCATGCGTTGAGCCCGACTTCGAAGGCTGAGGTTCCGAAACCTTCTCCACTTGCTCTTCAGTTGGTTTCTTGAGATCCAGGAAGAAGGAAGAACAAGTTTGTGCGGCGGCAGCCGGGATTTTATCTGTTCTTGCAGTAGCGTAAAAAAAGTACGGGATTTTGCCGGTTAAAAAGTTAAAACGATTGAGACGGTGGCCACTACAAGGGAATACGGTTTATCCTTTTGAGTCTCAAAGGACTGGGAAAATTTGTCGCCTTCACGATTTGCACACCTGCGATTCTTTTTTTGGTCTTTCGTAGTGGGAGTATAGGAAAGAGACATTCTGAGAGACCCTTTTAACAGCAGCTGCTGCATTGTCACATCACGTAAATCAACATCACGAACGAGCGACACGACAAAAAGAAGGACAAGACTTGTGAAAACGTGATTCCTGGTGGAATTTGGCGAATCCAAGTTCCGTGTTTGTTGTGTATGTGTGTGAACTAGACGTGAAGTGGCGGGTGTGAATTTTATTCAAGCTGTCACGTACTTTTTGTACAGCAGATCGCTGCAGATGAGATTAGAGTGAAAACTAACTGTGCTTACCGAGCGCAATTTTGATGGGATTAATAAGCAATTACATTGAAGATTATTTATACACACTTGAACGGAAGTTGAATCAGCAGCTGAATGTTTGTTTAGGACTTGAGTTTATCGTTCGACTTTTATGGTCAAATTCAAGTATATTCCAATTGAATTCATCATCCCAAGTACCGACTTGAGGAAACGCTACACCACTGCACTTTGAACAGCTGTAAACAGTTTGTTGCCATTTTGCAAATTTCAAGTTCTTCAGTCGTGCCGCACCTGTTCATTAGTTTGGCCACCTACGGTCAGGACAAGGGAATCAATCAAAATTTGCAATCAGGTAAGCGTTAGTTTGCAGATATTGCATCTTGAAAGTGCATGAGAGTAAACTTTACACGGGTAAAATACATTGATAAAAATTCATTGCTGGTTCATATAAATACAGTACATACCATGGAATACAGTTGTGTGTATATATACATTCCATTTTGCTCCCGATTTGATCTTTCTGCCTGTATGATCTCCCGGCTGGAATAATGAAAAAGGTGTGTTTGCGACGACAATAGCCACAAGCCCGCTTCACAGTACGTACATACGTAGGGGTTCTCGCCCGTATGTACTTACGCTCTGATTCATCTGTTGGGTTACCTGAATTGAAATTTTGTTTACCCGGGGATCTTGGGAGACTTGCATAGACAAAAGTACGGTTGCCACTGGTATTTTCTTGCCATTATTATTATGTGTTATACTTTGTTTGCCGTTGTGTCACCCCAGTGTTGTGGGGTGGGAAGGAGCCGAGAAAGAGAGCTTTTATTTTCCACTTGCAACCACTTTGAAAGCCTTAACTGCATATAAAATGAAACTAATTTCTGTCGAGGAGTTGTGTTGTGTAGTAGAAGTAGATTATATGTTGCAATATCATGTCATTATCAAATGTTATTGTACATACACACTATGATTATTATTTTGGTTGATTGCTATGCAACCCCCTCGGTGTCCGTCTGTCTGTCAAGTGAATTTTGACACGTCTTCTTCATTCGCCCTCATCAACAATGTTGATTGAAACATGCTCATTTAAACTCACACCTTGGTCGCCACCACCACCCAAGGAAGGCATTTCAAAATGGCTGTGAGCAACAAGCCAGCGAAATATTTTATTCCTCCACCACAAGATGTGATAATTATCAGCCGGATTTTTTCCCAAAGGTTGCCACCAACCGTTAACGAAAATAGCCGATTCAGGAGATACTAGAAATACAAGAAGACCGCAGGTTCAGATTCAACTCCAGTTGATTTGACACGTGACTCGCCCAAACCGCGTACAGCTTTCTTTTAGCACAATCCTGTAATTTAAGCACTAAAAGTGGTAATTGGCCGTTTGCCTTCTTGTGTGTATTGAATAGTGCACTTCACTAGTTTTATTCAGAGACAAGTCGTAAAAACTATTCACAAGTCACAGACTGACTGGCATTCACTGGTCGTAAAACAAGCTTGAGTGAGTGGAGAGTGTGGTAAAAGTGCATCTTGATCAAGTCGGACAATTGGGACAATGGAGACTTGTCATACGGAAATTATTACATCTTTTACACGTTCTCTCCCCGAATTAAGTCCTCTGTAAAATCTCGTTCAATTTGGACGTCAAGGACTGGGCGGTGAGGCGGGCATTTAAAGACCCTTGTTAACGCACAGATTGGGTCCGACAGCCAAATTCAACTTTGAGTGTATTTTACCGAAAAAAGTCAATGGGAATGTCGTAAAACGAGGACACAAAAAGCTAGCGATTTTATGACTTTCGTTTGTTGTCCGGGTGCTGACGAAAAAGCCCAACGCTCCTTGATACTGTACTCAAGTACGTTTGGAGGCCGTTTAAAATTGGTACTTGAAAAATCCGCTTGATGTCTGTTGTTGATCGCGTGCAGTTTTGGAAACCAGATTTTTGTGGGGCTTCCCCCAAAGTGAAATTCAATATTCTTATACGCATTTCGTCAAAACTGACGTCAAAATGACAGCAAAGTACAAGAATTCCGTCTTTCACAAGTGCATATATCAATTTATGAGGATGAATTCATCTCTTCTACCCTTAAGCATTTACTCAATACAACTGGAATGGCAACTTCATCTTGGGGAAACAAAACCACCAAACCAAGTATATAAAGAACGAAAGATCTTTTGTACATGACACACGAAAATACAAAAGTTGCAGCAGCTGAACAACTTCAATCAAAAGAAGCTCTCTTGTGGGAAACGGCTAACTTCAGGTTGACAACATGCAAGAAACCACGGATGCATACATATGTACTTGTCAGTCACGAGATGCATAAAGGCGAAATTGAAACTATATCTTTTCCTTGACTTTCTTGACGTTTTAATAAAAGCCTCATGTATCCTTATATTCGGGTTCTGACTGACTAAACGGATTGCGCCGACATCCAGATCCAGACATGGCGACGACGCTATCTGTATTTATGCATGGCCATATTTTCTTCCACCATTTTCGCATTAAAATGACGAGACCAACGATGGTCGCCATAAGAAAATATGGAATTTTTATTCTCCATGCAGATTTTCCAGAACAATTTTTCATCCACCCGAACCTTAAAGCGCGACCAAGCATGAAATATGTTTGATAAAAGTTTCAAACTTTTGACAAACTTTTTCCATGTTTTGCCTAACAATTGCAGTACAAAAGTCCTTGTTTTCCCATCAACCCAGCTTGAAACTTGGTTCTTTACAAGAGAACCAATTTTCCTTACCAAAATCGACTTTGTTTTGTCTTGCCAATAAGTCAATAGAGTCACAACAGGGGTGTGAAAGAGCAACATTGAAGGTACATGGGTATATGTTTAACCCTTGGCTTTTTCAACCCGAAAATTATTACTGAGAATCAACAAAAAACTGGCTGGGTAATATGCTCGTTTCTGTAGGTTTCGTCCAAGTTTTGTCGATTTGGCCCCAAGGATTCCATTTTATTGGTATTGATTAGAGGACCGCCTGGTTGCTGGATCAGAATGAAAAGAAGAAATGGATTGAACCCATTGAATCCGAAACTGCATTTCCATTCCGCTGCACTTGCCTTTGATAATTCACACCCTTTTTGTTAAGCCTTTTTGGTGAATGAATTGGATCGATTGAGAAAGAGCAGTTCACACTGTCGTTTTGATTTACGCAATTTACCACGAGAACTGAGAGACAGGTCCAGTTGCGGGGCTGTGTGGAAATAAATACCCGGACTTTTCAAGACCCGGCGTAACCCGCCAGGAGAGCCGCTATTGTTGCCAAAGTCATAACTTTCACTCGGATGATTTCATATGTACAGGAGCATG
>JAQGBJ010003124.1:0-13720 GCA_034698345.1 Sphaeridia pumilis
GCGAACCAGTATACTGACATGGTGTGAGCCATCAACAACCAAAAATCGACTAAAGCGCAGGAGCAGAATCCAATGAAGCCAACTCTGCCCAGAAACAAATTTTCAGCCAAAGAAAGCAGCTTGAGTTGATCCGAACAGTAAATCAAAGGGAACAAAATTAACGTGATTAAAGGCGACACAAGGACAGTCAATCCAAGAATGCGTCCGAATCGGAGGCCTTCGATGTCGATTTTGTCTCCAAAACTCGCTCCTGTACTCGTTGAAAAATATTTTTGAAACTCAAGTGCCATGAATTGATCGAAGACTGAAATAGTCACCTGCACGAAGTTCGAAAATTGATAGCAGTCAGAAGACCAGGATTTTGCCACCATAAGCCGTAGTACAGGCAGCTGGACGCCCAAATTGTTTCGACGCAGATTATTCCGAGAAAATAGTTCCCGCTGATGACGCCATTACGAAGTTCTTTCCAGAACCGATGGTTACCTGCAAGGAGGAGAACGATTGCTCTCAAGTTTACCAAGGCCATGATGACCAAAAAGCTCCGGCGGCGTCTCCCCTTGGCTGTTGAAATGCGACCAGAGTTTTGGTCGAAATCGAAGGCGATGGCGCCAGTGAAGCGGAGCATCGACATGAGTTTTCCGTGCAGCCGTCTCTTGTCCACTTCGAAGAAGAACAAGTGTCGAAGTTCTTGGGATTGGGCGTAAATCCACTTGCGAAGCTGCCACAGCCCAAACATGGCGCAGTAGCACTTGGAAAGCTTCAAAAGCAAAAACATTTCTGTGCTTCGATTTCCTCAAATACATGACTCGTGGCTGTTGTTCAGCCAAAAACCGCAATGGCGAAATTATGCCTTTTAGGGCCAATAGGTTTCATGATGTAAACGGAAAAAGAACCTTTATTTATTCGTTATTTCATTTAATTTTATCATACACGTCAATGGAAATGAATGTTGTTAGAAATTAGAAATATTTGTTAGAAAAAAAAAACAATGGAAATGAATGTTTCAACAAACAGCCCACTTTCAAGAAAAACACAACAATATATTTAAACTGAAATGGGCATGCCACGGGGAGAATTTGGCAATATTTCAGCAATTTACCCTTGATCAGGTCAAAATAAAAATTCGAAGTAAATTACAGTTTACCAACTGCTGTAACTACAAGGTTCCATCATAATATTGCGTAGTAATTTGGATAAACTAAAATCGCCATTCAAGCTTTTGACCCATCAGCCCCTTACCTTTACAACAAAGAAACCGCAATTTCGGCAACCAAGAGACCAACAGAAAAACTCATTACTGCGCAGTAACAATACGCAACCAGGTTCATAGCAGGGTCCGTAATTTTGATCTCTCGGGCCTTCCCGTCTTCCTCTGGCACTTCGGCATTCAAGTGCTCGTAGCGCAGAGGCCTCAGGAGTGTGTCCCACTTGAACCAAAAGTTGAAAATTCCGGACTCTTGAATTCGCGCAACTCTGCGAACCGCTTTTTGAGCAGGTGCCGAAAAGCTGTCCTTGACGTACAAATAGTATGGGGCGTCGTTTCTCGAACGCAGTGTGATTTTATTGTAGTTTCTCAAGCTTTTGGACCCTGTGTGACTAAAAGCCAAGGTGGGATCATTGTTCATCAACTTTTTGAAAACGTTCCAGTACCAAGGGAAGTTGGCCTTGTGTACAATGAATGCAACTTGACTTTGACGGCTCATCCAATACGCCTTTTCATAGTCTTTGGACCCTTCATGTGTCTTACCAATTCTGAAGCGCCGGTTGGCGCAATTGAATTCCTTACTAAGCATTTTGGTTTCCCAATGCCACTCTGCAGGGTCTTGCTGAGCTTCTCGACGCCACAGGTTCACATTTCGTTTGAACTGTGCGCCGACAAATTCCGAAATTCTGTCGGGACAAACAGAATCGATTCTCGCTGCAAACATCGTATACGGCAGTGGAGCCTGTGGGTCGGTTTTGTGGGAATTGTCGGTTAACCACTCGACAAAGTCCTGACGATGGTCGCGAAAATTTGGTTCATAGTAGCAAATTCCACGGCGTAGTTTCGGGTACACATTGGTAAATTTTTCGACGCACTTCTTCAAATAGTCAGGATGACCTCTGGCTTCCCACAAAATGCCCAATTCATATATTGTGCCGGAGATTCGGTTTTCGCATGAGCAAGTTTCATCCGACTCCAGCAAATACAAGCTGAACTTTGTGTAATTATGCCAGTGCCAAAAGGGTGTGGAGTAGTCGAACCGATTCATGAAACTTGATTTAAGGAATCCGCGGTACCAGTTGGACAGGACTAGAATCGCCAACATCCATACGCCTGTTATAGTGCGCATGCGCAGAGTCGTGCATTGTCCATTCCCCCTTCTGATATTCCATGGAACATCTCTGGGACACTGATCCAGACAGGCGCCTGCCAGAAACCGTAAAATACCCTTGAATCTGGAGAACCAGGTCCAATATCCGTTGCGACGTCCATCGGAACAAGCAGCCCAAATACCAGCAGTAATGACTGCAACAGAGAAAAAACAGCACCAAAGGTTGAATTCAAACACTGTCAAAAACAAATCCGCCGAGTTATTCGTCGAATACGCTTGATATTCCGTGATGAAAATGAAATCATCCTCAGTTTCTCTTTCGATATCAGTTGCTTGAATTTCGTAGCGATAATCGTCGCCGGGGTTGAAACGCGACAGCTTTTGAAAATTTTCGCATTGTTTGGGTCCTGTATCGTTGCAGTCGATAGGGAACACCGTATACATCAACTGGCTGCCGATCAGCATTTTGTTCACATAACGTATTTTGCGAAACAGTTTTAATCCATTCGCGAAATACGAACAACTAAATGGTTTGAAGCAGTGCAAATTCAAAAGTCGGCCGTCTTTGGATACAAGCCGCTCAGCTTCCACAATTGAGTTCCAGCAAGTTTCACCTCCTTTGAAGTTGCAGTTATCCTCGAAGCGACGGAATTGTTGGTCGTTACTATCGTCTCCACAGTTCAACTGTATTTCTTTGTCGCACCCAAGGCAGAAAGCTTCCAGATTTGATTGTAAAATAAACCCGGAACGTGATGGGGTATCTTTTTCGTAGCGAAGCAGAAAGATTGCTGAACGAAAATTTGAGGTAAAAAATTTCGTGACGAACGATTCTGCATAGCCATCATTGCTCAAAATCTGCTGCTCAGCAAGACCTTTGCTCTGGACAAGAAAAAAGGTGTTCTGCGGACCAAAGTTGAAGTCGTAACCTGAATAGGGATTTGGATGGTAGAATGCATGGTTGCCACAATCTTCAGGATGGACCAATCCGTATTCATCCAAGATTGGCTTTGTTGGATCACGATCCGGATCATAGCATGCTCCAGCAAGGGTTTGTTCGGGAAAGAGTCGGAGGGTTCCCAGGACCACCATGTGAATCAACGTTCTGAGACGTTTTCCAGTGAACTGGAAGCTTCGGAGGTTTAAGTGGTACCTGGCCTTGGGGTCGGTTATGTTCTTAGGAAGGAATTGGAATTCGGGACGGAGCTGGACATACGGCGTTGGTAGCGCTTCGAAGTTGACAATGTCGACGTACGACGTTACCGAGAGGACTGCGTTGAAAGTTGGTGGTAAAAGTGAGTTCAGCGCTATATGGCCATCGGGATTTTGGATCGAGATGACTTCCATTGTTGATCAAGCTTGTGGTGTTTAAACTTCTTCTTAAAGTCTTCTGAAGTTCAAAACGAATTCCAGTTCCAGTAATCATGTTCGTCGTAATCGCAAAACCCAATTCACAAACCGCAATTTGTACACAAGGAGCCATTATATCACTCTTTACCGACTACTGGAGTTATAGAATTGCTGAATCATTATTTTTTAATTGACTTCAAGCGGAATAGGTTCTCCAATAGATTCTCAAAAATTAATTCAAGAGAGCTGAAGAGGCTGTTGGATAATTGAAGAGACAAGACGTGATGATTCCTTAATTGACAGTTAGCAGAACGTGTCATGTCCGTAATAATGTATTTTTTAAAAGAGGCAATTAAAGGTAAGTTGCTAGGGCAATTAAAATACCAGAGGTCAGCCACGCCCACATCATTGTATTGACATTGACAACGTAGACAGCTGGGGGGGGGGCGAACGATATTCGATAATAACATCCGAGTATTACATGCACTTAAAAGTGAGAGCGAAGTTAGCAGTGTAGTCCAACAAGGCACTCTTGAAGGTCACATGAAACTTGGAATCAATTGCCCTGAAGTTTCCACAGTTCATATTAATAGGCCTAAGCGCTCGCAAGCGTATCCGAAAATAGCGCGCGCGCTTTGAGTCCCATTCCATCTCCTCTGCCTGCCGCTTGAAAGTCTTCAGAGCTTGGCTGGATTCCGCAAATAAACCCGAGAAAGATTTCGAAACGATTTCAACAAAGATGTTACCGAAGAAGCCGTATAAGACGCACATGACGGTCATTCCCGGTCCCAAGGACGTCAAATATTTGATGTTCAGAACGACATAGTTGAGCAGGGCTGTTAGCAGGAGCGTTCCCACGATAAATGGAGCCAGCCATGCTTCACAAGCAGCGTCAAAATGCTTAACCAGTATTCCAAGTAGCTCGTAAAATCGTATCTTACTTGTGAAACTCACGTCTTGTTGCTTTGAGGACCTTGTGAAAGATATAATTTATAATTCATCCAAACTGTTACTGTTCCCTGCCTCTCACCAATATCGAATCTTACCTCTTCAGGTTCTTGAGAAGTCTTTGTAAAACAATGATGAATTGAATGAAAAAGCCTTCCAACGAATGAAACGAAACCAGGTGAACCATCAACAACCAGGAATCGACAAAAAAGCACCAAGAGAAGCCAATAAGCGACACGTTGCCCTGGAACAAGTTTTCCGTCAACTTGAGCGACTGCAGTTGGTCGCAACTATAAACTAATCCAAAGAAAAGAAATGCAGTCAAGGGCGTCAGAAGTATGGCAACTCCTCCAAAGCGACAAAATTTCAGGCCTTGGTTTCCAAGCATGTCTCCAATATTCCCATCTGCGAGTACCCAAGGAAGTGAAAACTTCTTGAAAACATTCATCTCAATGCTTAAAATTTCAACGGCATTACCTCCACCGAATTTCTCTTCGACCATGTCCCGCAGGTTAACCGCAGCTTCCAAAACCTCTGGATTTTTATACCACATAAAGTAATACATACAGTTGGAGCACCAGGAACAGCAGACGAAGATTAGTAGGAGAAAATGGTCTCCATTTATGACACCTGTCCGAAGATCCTTCCAGAATCGAAAGTCCGCCGCGGAGCTCGCCAACGAAACCATTACCCGCAAGTTGACCAAAGCCACGAGAACCAAAAAGTACCAGCGGTGTCCCCCTTTGGCTCTTGAAATGCGACCAGAGTTTTGGTCGAAATCGAAGGCGATGGCGCCAGTGAAGCGGAGTATCGACATGATTTTTCCGTGCAGCCGTCTCTCGTCATCTTCGAAGAAGAACAAATATCGAAGTTCCTGGGATTGGGCGTAGATCCATTTGCGAAGCTTCAGTAGCTCGAACATTTTTGTGCTTCGTTCTCTCCAAGCATAAGAGTTGTGGCTGATGATGGTTTAGCAACAGCCGCAATGGTTAAATCAAATTAGTTTATACTTCTGGAGCAAGCAGACGGGTCAGATAAGGCTCAGCTTATTCCAAAAACAGTAAACATCTGACGCAATTCATTACCAAATGGTATTTCATAACCAATAAATTTTCTTACTTTGTACTTAATCGGAAGAAACAATATTTTTTATTACTTTTACAGGTTGGTGGGCTTGAATTTTTTAGGGTACAAGCCTGTTGAACAGAGTTCTCAAGAGAAAAATTGTTGAAAAACAGTATAGAATTGTAAAAGAACAAGCACAACATGAAGAAAGGGTTTGGAAGAAAGGTTGACAAAATTTCGGCAAGTTATTGCCTTGATCAGGCCCAGGTTTAAACAAAATTTGAAGCTGATTAATAACTAATAATTATATATAATTAATAATTAATAACACTCATCGTTGACCGAATGCAAAATGCGGTATAATAAAGATCTTGTTAAGTCTTTCGATGAGCACACGTTGTTTAAACGTGACCACTTTCTCAATTTATGATTGATTTCGGCGATTTGCCAATAAATACAATGTATATATAAAAGCATGGCATCACAATCTGGCCATTTCCTCGATCTGATTCTGCTGCTTACATGAGCTCGATTTAACATTCTTTAACATCCTAGCTTCCAACGCTGTTGAAACTCCATGAAAGTTAATTTGATGAGCCATCCACAAGAGTTCTTTACACATTAAGCCATCGACCATTTATTTAATCATAAACAATCAAGCTAAGTACAGATTATATAAAACACTCAGAAGAGAAAATTTGTCGGTGTTGCACAAAAACGATATAATACAATAAAACGTTGTACTATTTCCAGAGAATTGTATTAAATCAAGCTAAGTACAAATCCATATTCTAATCGGTCAAATTTTGACCTTGTCAAAGTTCCAGGATAATTTCGTTGACCCTTCGTCCAATTTTGCAGATACATAACAAAGCTAGCTTGCTAACTTACTATCTATGTTTCCAATTGCCAAAATATTGCCGCCACGTTTTCTCCCATACCCTCAAAAATTGTTGTACTTCTTCCTAAAAACTTAAATATACTGCTTAAATATTGAATATAGTGACGACAAATTTCTCTTTCGAGTGTTTTTTGTAATCTGCTATCTTACTATCCCTTATTCATTTATCAAAAAAGGAGAATTAGCAAATCGACGTCCAATTTTAGCGAAACAACTATTATGTTCACCTTGTTTTACAAAAACAGATGTAAATGTTCATTATACACTCTACAATTATTAAAAACTCTAAAGCAATCCGATGCCTTCACCAACTCCAAAATTCAACTCTAAACACACCTATAAGTGAGCATCAAATTCAACGTGTACTCGAGAATCATGGCTTTGTTGGTCAAATGAAACTTTTTGTCGACTTTGTACAAATCGCCGCAGTGCAAGTAAATAGGTTGCATGGCGCGGAGGCGCTTCAAGTAATATCTGGCGAGCCAAGGGTTCAAACCCACAATTCCCGCTTCAGCCTCCCTCTTCCAAGCCCCAAGCTGTTGCTCACAAACGGCGGAAATGACCGAAATACTTCTTGCCAGCTTCAGTTCAATCGCAATTACCGTAACATCGATGGCCAAAACCACCACAGCAGGTGCAAACCCAAAGGACAGCACATAGTCGAGATTGAGCAACGTATAATTCCAAAGGGCCATGACCAAGTATACGGAAAATAGCAGAGGAGCCATGCACTTGCGAAGTACCATGTCAAAAATGTGAAAGCACACTTGCATCATGTCATACAACTGGACTTTGCTCTTCAAGTGGCCTTGCGCCAGGGACCTTCGAAGCAAATTGTTCTGAATTCCGAATCAGAGCACAAAAATTCTCGATATATACCAACAAAATGATATACTTACCGAACTCTGTTGATGATCAACAAGCCAGACGTGAAATTGTATATAATGTACAGACAGCATCGCCAATAGGAAGTTACCCCGAAAACCATATACCAAGCATCGACCAAAAAGCATGCGAAATAGCCAGAGCTCCCAACATTTCCTTGAAATAAATTTTCCGACAGTTTGATGGACCACGAATGATGACCCGCGTATGTGTAGGCAGCTATAGCGAAGGCGATCGGCGTCAATAGAGCCATCAGCGCCCAAGTTTTGTTGATTCTGTCAGTGGCTTGAGGTTGAGGCCCGGGAAGTAATTCTGATATACGTTATATTGTGAATATTTTTATCGAAAACATTCGTATGCAATTAACCTGAAGCTGTTTTCCCACCTGTATATTTCGTATCGAAATAGCCGAAAATGTTCAACAAAAGAACGAAAGCCGCCTGGTTCCTCCAAGTCAGCCAGACAAGGACGTTCCCTGCACCAATGAACGCGAAGTACGATACAGTCATGACATGATTAGCGTTGACGATTCCTGATTCCAGAAACTCCCAGATTCGATCATCTCTCGCACAACCCACGAAGCAGATCAAAGCGCGGGTGTTTGCCAAAAACAGAGATGTTAAGAAAAATTCAAGTTTGGCGCCGGAAACGAGCACAATTTCACCAGAAGCCAAATTGCGTTCAAAAAAGACAGAGCCCGTCCAACGTACCCAAGTCGTGACTTTGTCGTACAGCTCCATGACGTCACTTTCGATCATAATCACACGCTTCCAATCGAGCCATTCCTTGGACGCCCACTGAAGCGCTGTGGCTATGGGCCTCCTCAGGACTTTGTTTGCCCAGGGCTCCATGGTAAGGCTGTGTAGAATCTGCAAGATTTCAACTAGTTTTGAGGATTCAGTAGTGATGTTGAAGCTACAGAATGTTTTGTGTGCCTGATTTTCCAAATGAGGAGACTTGTGAAAATTCTCAAGAGTAAGTGGCCATGGGTTGGTTAAATAAGGTAAACACTTTTTGGGTCAAAGCATTAAGTGTCATTTTGAAGCCGCGACAATTTTTTTCAAATTAATGTAAAATTGAGGTAATAGGTCAAACCACAAAATATATATATCTTTAATGTTGTTCAATTTGGCTCAATAGTCTTTTCGCAAATTATAATTATACGCTAAACGCTAGCAAGCATTTCTTTCGGTTTCAAAAAATTCATCATAATTGTGAGACAACCTCAGATAATAAATTCAAAAATTGTTCTAAAAGATCAAAAAAGCTAAAAAGAATATTTAAGCTAGTTTATGTCAAAACCATGTCAATTGTCAATGTTCCTTTTATTCCATCGAATTTTTCATATTTAGCGGCTTCATTAGAGCCAGAGCTAATACTTACGTAAGAGCCTGAAATAGAATCAAATTGCAGGATAAAATTTAGCCGCATTTGTACGTAAGCGGAAGATTGGTGCTGATTGAATCATTCAATTGAGGTCTATATTTCAATAATTCACATGCCCTAATCACTGAAAGCTTTTGGATTCAAAATTTATTTCTATTACGTGACAATATTATGAGTACATGATATTTTGATCGAACTCCGTTTAGGTAGAATTTGAACTTTATTATACTAGAACAACCTTGGCTCCACGTGCCTATTCAAAATCAGACCCAACTAAGAAACAAGTTATAGAAATTAGCTTTCAAGAAATACAACAGAAAGGCTCTTTCAATAGATTTTTCGTCAAGTTTTTCAGCCACATTTGTACGTTAGAACAAGATTCGTACTCATATCCAGGAGCGTGTTCAGATGAGTTACATGATACTTTTTCCCCATTTTGAAAAAGTTGCCACATCGCAAAAAAATCGGTTGCATTCCAGCCAAACGTCTGCGGTAGTAACCGGAATCGTCAATTCCTGGACTGCGAATACTTCGTTTCAGGTCATCAAGGAACCCCTCAGACTCTGCAGAAATCCACGAAAACATTTTGGCCATATAAATTTGCCCCCCGCAGATGCACATAACGACCATAACGCCGATACAAGCCATCGAATAGCCAAAGGTCAGCAGATATCGCACGTTCAATACAATGTAGTTTGCAAAAGCCGTCAAAACGCAAAGGGCCAAGATGCCAAGGGGAAGTACTTGGCGAACGGTCAAGTTGGCGTGTGCTAAACATATTTGAAATATGTTGTACATTTTGATTCTCTCGTCCAAAAAGCCACGTTGGCACCTGAAAACACTTGAACTACATTGCTTTTTCTGTGTTCCAATAAATTATTTCCAAAAATAAGATGACATATACCTCAAAGCTTTCATCGCATCAATTGCAGCCACAACCATGAGGAAGTAGAAAGCAGCGCCCCAATACACTGCCGTCGTCCCATACAAGCATGTGGATGAATCAACCAAGAAGCACAGCAAATTCAGCGTTGGCCCAACTTTACCTCGAAAAAGGCTCTCGGAAAGCTTGCTGGACCAGACATGATCCGATGAATAGCCCCAAGCGACACAAACGATGCTCGTAGGAATCAGCAGCGCCACTCCAGCGCACATGCGCTCGAGTCGAACATGAGACCGTTCGATCCTGGTTTCCGGTCCAAATAGTTCTAAGGATAAAAATATGCATGAACGTGATAATTCGAAATTAACAATAAGTACATTCGTACCTTGGAACATGCGTTCGCTGAATCGACCAAAGTTGATGGCGAATAAGGCCGCGTGGGAATTGCGCCATGCCAGCCAGTAGATGGCGCAGCTGCCGAGCGGCATTACCACGCCTGCTACAACCATCAGATGATTAGCGTTCACAACGCCTTTCACCAGCAGGTCCTCCCAAACACGCTCGTCCGTCAGGCAACCAACCACCAAAATCAAATACCGGAACGGAGCCAAACATCCACAAGCCAAGAAGTACCAAATTCTCCACCCGGACGCCCACCGGAACATGCCCGAACTTTCATCGTATTCTAAAGCTACGATGCCTGTGAGCCGAGTGCAGCTCAGGAGCACGGCGTATAGTTTTGTTATGTCTTCCTCAACAAAGAGCAAGTGGGTCCAATAGCGGAGCTGATTTGAGATCCATCGAAGAGCTTCAACCAATGAGAAACGCCGTGGCCTCTCGATTCCATCGCGGTCCATGATCGCCGCGACACCGGTGGTCAATAGTTTGGCTTTCTTCATATCAACAACGTTCTACCGAGACTTGCGAAACTATCTAAACTACATTAAACGTATGTAATTCCTGACAGGTCGGTATTGGTTATATATTAAAAGCCTTTTATCACGAAAGACCTATGACGCATCAACTTATATAAACGTATATAATTCAGTAAAGCGATGGACTAAACTTTTCTTAATTTTCTTAAAGTTTTGCAAAATGAAAATTAGACGATATTCGCAAAGACAAAAGACCAAATTGGTCTGACCAATACGGACAATATTACTTGTCAATTCCAAGTATATAAATGGTGCTCTTATGGCTGCTCAATCCGCCAATTTCATTTCATTTTTTGTTTTGTGGTCGAGATTAATTCGTTGTAATCAATCATTGTAAAGTTAGCAGCAAACTGACCGTAGCATCCACTGAGCCCTGCAAATGTTCCAGAACAAGTCCTCGGTCAACCTTACGAAACCTGTTCAAATTCGGCTGCACTTTGGTCAGCGATTTGACCATTTTCCCCAGCATTAGTTTCTCTTCTTTGGTCGTGACCAGCTGAGCTTCCGCAATTTTATGTCTAAAAGCGCGTATCACAAGAAGCGAGTTGTTCGGAATGGACTCAACTGCTCTCAGCAGCAATGAGCCCAAAAAGACACATGCCACCGCAAGGACCGTCAAAAATGCATACACAGGCGCCCAGCCTGCGAAATCTTGCTCGACCTTTGACATGTTGGTGACCATGACCCAGGACGACAGCGCCGTTGCATACCACATCCAAACCATAACTTCTGGAACGGCCCAAGATGCCGCTACTGTGTTCATATTCGCGTAGATTATTTGTAGGGACTGATATCGACGCATTTCGGTCTCAAGAGTTTTCAAGTCTTTTCTCGAAGTCATCGGTATATTTTCGAGTGAATGCCTGAAACAAGATTGAATCTGACTGACCGAGCAATTATTTCAAATAATTCAGTCAACTTAAATACCTGATCAGCTTGAGAGATTCGGCTCCCTGGCCTATGATGATCAAGGAAAGTACCGCTGCCACATTGTAAACGCCGACGAGCGCTGCCCACATGTAGGAATCGATGATGAGACAAATTGCCGTCTTGGAGTCAAAAGCGGGCTGAGGGTCCTCTTCGATCAAATGCATTGCGGTAAAGGGACCAAGTTTGAAACTGACCGAGTTGAAGACGTAAAGACACAACTGCATATTGCCAACAATGGATGCCATTCCCAGTATCAGCTTGCAAGTTCGCTCGACCTCTGAGCTCAGTTTGGGCAGCAGCCCGCCACGCCCTCTGGTGGACAAGAAACCATTTGTCATGCAGCAAAATTCCGAACATTGTATGTTCAGAGCCGCGTTGGCTACATGGCCACCGAGGACAGCTTGAAGTACTAGAAGTACTCCAACGTGAGTCGTTTTTGGTTCGTTGATAAATGTCGCTAGAAATTGTTCGTACTTGGCTTGCTTGTAAATCAAGTAAAATGTTCGGACCAGTCCGAGGTTTACCAGAGACCAGTGGAAAAGTTTTCGCCATGGTTTACTGCTGTACTGAAGTTGGCCCTTGCTCAAGTCCAGTGTGTAGAGCGTTGATTGAAAGTAGCCGCAGATTTTTATTGAGTATGCGACGGCTTCCAGGGCAGAAACGTTCCTTAGGGCTGTTAACGTCGTCTTGGAACTTTGAAGCAATTTTTCGAATTTCGCCACAATGAAGCATTTTAAAATGTTCATGGCTGCAGGGAACGGAGCAGACAAATTTAAAGGGGATTGGCAACCTTTTCGAAATATTAGCAAAACCATTTAGTGCTCTGACTCTGACGGAAATGAGCTGGGAATGACGGTGGTTTGAGTTCTGGTTGTTTTTGTAGTTTTGCTTGCCCACATAAGTTGAAAAACTTATACGATTACCAACGATAAACCTGGTTGCATAAAAGCAAAATAAAATTGCCCCATCGATTCTGGGTTTACGAATAGAAAAAACACAATCATTTTGATTTCAAGTAGGTCAGGTAAGTAAACTTGTTTAGATAAAACTACAAGAACAACAAAAAGGCTAAAAGATTACTTAAGCTAGTTTATGTCCGAATAATGTCAATGTGCCTTTAATTCCATCTAATTTCTCATATTAAGCAGTTTCATAAGAGCTAATACTTACGTAAGACTTAAGAGCATTAAATATACACAAACTGAAGAACGAAATTCAGCCGCATTTGTACGTAAGCAAAAGATTAGTGCTGATGTCAAGGAGGGCATTTAAATGGGTCACATGATACTTTTTGCCCATTTTAAAAAATTCGCCACAACGCAAATAAATAGGCTGCAGCGCTGCCAATCGGCGTTTCTTGTAACCCACTCCTGTGGTATCACCTTCAAGGCGAAGGTTCTTAAGGAACTCCTCAGACTCTGCAGAAACCCACGAGAACATTTTGGCCAAGTACACTTGACCACTGCATATATTGAGGGCCACGAGAGATCCGATAATGGCCATTGGATAGCCCAAAGTCAGCAAATACCGCAAGTTCAATACAACGTAGTTGGCAAAAGCTGTCAAAGCGCAGATGATTACAATTCCAACAGGAAGCATCCGGCAGATGACCGAATTGACATGGGCAAAGCAAACTTGGAAGATGTCATACATTCGTATTTTCTTGTTCCAGGAACCACTTTGCGATCTGAAAAATTAACCCAGTAAAATTTTGAAACAGTCAAAAGTTGCAAAATAATATTTTATCCACCTCAAAGCATGCATAGCGTCAATGGCAGACACAACCATTAGAAAAACGCCC
This sequence comes from Sphaeridia pumilis, assembly GCA_034698345.1. Taxonomy (NCBI): domain Eukaryota; kingdom Metazoa; phylum Arthropoda; class Collembola; order Symphypleona; family Sminthurididae; genus Sphaeridia; species Sphaeridia pumilis. The sequence continues at coordinate 13,397 of JAQGBJ010003124.1, forward strand.
ACGCTGCCCCAATACATCGCCGCGGCTCCATACATGGCCGCGCATGCGTCGGCGACAAAGCACATAAAATTAAGCTTCGGCCCAACTCTGCCACGGAAAAGGGCCTCGGACAGCTTGGCGGAGAATACAAGCTTCGAAGAATAGCCCCAAGCCACGAAGCAAGCGCTCGTTGGTATCAACAGAACTCCATATGCCCACAGGCGATGAAGTCCGATATGAGTCCGCGCAACCAATGTTTCAGGCCCAAAGATTTCTATATGAATCAACAATACGTAATGCAATAAGATGCGCAAATCACGCAGGTAACATGTCAAATAACCTTGG
>JAQGBJ010003125.1:0-13719 GCA_034698345.1 Sphaeridia pumilis
AAGGACTTTAGTGTACGCCTCCTTAGCGTACTCGATAGTTTCCAAAAGTTGGGTGTCCAAACGGCGAGCCCCGCTCACGAAGCCAATGGCTACAGCAGCCGTTAACAACAAAAAAGTCAGCTTTAGTGCCATATTTTGTTCTTTCATTCAACCTGTTTGTTTTAGAACCAGATCAGAACAACGACTACTTTTATAGATCTGCCTTTTTGGCACTTACCTGATTAGCCTCATTGTGTCAAGTATAATGTTTTCATCAAGATTTAAAAAAAACATCTATCAATTTTTTTTATCATCAATTATGATGGGTAGCAGCTCTTGAAAACGTCAAAGTGACACTATCAGACGCTGGTCCAGATTCTAGATCCGTTCGCTTGTTTCAATCTCTTCAGCATTTCTCATTGTGCAGTGCATCTGCATCAAAACCCTGAAACCTGCGTAAAGTCACGAATCCCATTAGTTAAGCCCAGTTTGAAATTACAGCCAGGATCAAAGATCCCTACTAAATATATCGAATTTTCCTTACGCAGCATGCAAGCTTGATCATGAGAATTTCCGGTAACGTGATGCAATTCAACTTCCAACGCTTGGACTCATAACGTCGGCATGTTCAGTAATCCGAACCCTACAACAAAAACAAAATATGTACATGTTCAATCACTAGTTCAACACATTCTTTTCAATTATCTTGTGATCAAATATCTATAGAATCAGCTTACATCAACAGCACTGACGTCTGCGGATTTCTAGATCCAGTCTCTCATTTTCAAGCTTGAGCAACGGTTGCGATCCTGCTCATTGCTCATCATCGATTCATCCGAATGAAGACTTTCCAAAGAATCTCAAGCAGTTTCACATTCTGAAACCAACAAACAACATGCCAATATCAAACGCCAATGACTTCAATTGACCTAGCTTAACTTGATCATCCTTACCATTGAATTTCCTCTTTGAAGTGACCGTTTAATCAGAGTCAGGAGAAGACCATACACAACACAACCGTTTATTCTCGGCATTGTAAAGCAGGGCGTTTCCTGTTCGTTCTATATCGATATCCATGTATTTCATACAATATATCTAACGGTTCTAAAATTATATCAACTAAATTAAACGTTTCAACATGTAAAATTCCATTTGATTCACCCCTTTTGCCGTTTTCCCATTCTAAACCAAACGTCTCGCTTGGTTTGTTTACGTTTCTTGCTCATCTCCTACAGTGTGTCAGCGGTGGGTGGGAGCGGAGCTCAGCCAACAGCAATGTTCGCATCCCAACTCTTCGTAACCATACTGTACAAAGTCGCTTTGTTTACATCTGCGTACATACGAAAATAATAACAGACAAAAGCAAAAGCCGGTCGCTTGTTGGATTGGACAGGAAAATCTCAGCTGATATTTTCTCGCTTGAATATATAAAGGCTAACAGATCTCAAAGGTTGAAGCGCAGTTAGCAACTGGTTGTGCTACTGGAACCAGCTAAACGAACAACAGTCAAAGTTTCAATTAATTAATATTAGAATAGTTGTTATAAATTATATCGTTGAAATTAACGTCTTCCAGAATGGGGACTACAAAATTGCTGGTTTTGTTGGCTTGCTTGGTGGGCCTTGGTCTTGCCAAACAGTTCCCGATTCAAGCTCCCAGACATTTAGTTGAAAATCCGTTGTCGGATGACATGATTCATTTCATCAACGGGGTTGGAGGAAATTGGACGGTAAGTTGAAAATAAAGTTGGAGGTCGAGTTGGTAAAAATTGTAATTGTTTCGATTTGGGAAAGTGATTGATAATGTAACGTTTGTTTGATTTTGAAGGCTGGCAGAAACTTTCATCCTGAAACCGACCTGCGGTACCTGAAGAAACTGTGCGGTGTCTTGCCCGGATGGAAGGACAAGAGGCTTCCTGAACGTCGCCATGGATTCAGAGATCTTCAAGTTCCAGATGAATTCGACTCTAGGACGAATTGGCCAGACTGTCCGAGTTTGAAGGAGATTCGTGACCAGGGATCCTGCGGATCTTGTTGGGTGAGTCAGAAGTCATAGTTTATCAGTTTAGGAAGTGAAGTTCATGGTTCATGGCATGAGTTATCTAGTTGCGCAGTTTTGAAGTTTATCAAGAGGAAGTTGTGTTATTCAATGTGACCTTTTAATGATTCTATAACTGCGGAAAAGAAGAAACAGGGAAGATTATAGAGTCTGTAGACGACAGATACGATTTATTGAATGGAATGACTAATGGGTTTGTTTACATGTTACAGGCTTTCGCTGCCACCGCGGCCATGACTGACCGTTGGTGTATTGGAACCAAGGGCCAACAATTCCGTTTCTCTGCCGAAGATCTGTTGTCCTGCTGCTGGACTTGTGGTGCTGGATGCAATGGAGGATTCCCGTCGATGGCTTGGCACTACTGGGTCAGGAAGGGATTGGTTTCTGGAGGACCTTTTGATTCTCATCAGGTAGGTTCATAACATGATCATTACCTGGCTATGTACATACATGAATGCAAGGAGCAAGAATGTAACATTCGATTTTCATTTTGCAGGGCTGCTCTCCATATGAAATTGCACCTTGCCAACACCACTCTTCCGGACCTCGCGCCAACTGCACCGGCGAAGGCGGCGGCACCCCCAAATGCCACAAGACTTGCGAAACCGGCTACGACAAGACTTACAAGCAAGATCTCCATTTCGGACGCAAAGCCTATTCTGTCTCCAAGAACCCCGAGCAGATTCAGTTGGACATAATGAAGAATGGACCTGTTGAAGCTGCCTTCACTGTGTATTCCGACTTCCCCAACTACAAGTCTGGTAAGTTTCCCAACTTGTAGGTGTCAGTCATCCAAAGACTGAACGTTTCAAAAAAGAGTCTAAAATTATCCCGGGTATTTTTCCATCAGGTGTCTACCATCACGTTACCGGCGAGGAACTCGGAGGACATGCCGTCAAGATCCTGGGCTGGGGCGTTGAGAACGGAACTCCCTACTGGCTCGTCGCCAACTCATGGAACTACGATTGGGGTAATGGTGGTTACTTCAAGATTCTTCGGGGCTCCAACGAGTGCGGCATTGAAGATTCCATTGCTGCTGGGCTTCCAAAAGTCTAACAAGATCAGACGATCCAGTTGCCTGACTGCGCTGAAACGACAATAATACGACGTTTACTTACAGTAGCTAAATTGATTATCAATATCTAATATCAGTGATTCACATGCATCAATAGTGTCTCAACTTTTAATGTTTGTTTTTATTATCTTGACAGGTTTGTTGAAATAAAATGCCAGTTTTTTACAAGTAGTATATTAGTTTCTTCTTCAGCTTTTATTTTTTAATCTGTTCATAGTCCTATTCTTGGAACATCTTTCTTCACCTTTAATTTTCGGTTGCATGTCATGTACATCGTAGATTCTCATGAAGTACGACTCAATTCAATTAGCCGTGTCGTGTCCAGACAGGGATTAAGCTTTATACGAACTTAGATACCTTTTCAGAAACTGCCACCTTAATGAATTCAGCAATCAGTCGAGCCTCATCTTCCAATCATTAGCTATAGTCCATTAGGCACATTTTTAATTACAGTTGTACAATTAGGTAGCAAATGACCGTCTCGATCGAGTATAAAAGCAGCTTCTTCTCCAGGTCACCTGCACAATCATCAGCTTTGGTTTCAGCCAAGAGCTCCACTTCATCAACCCAAAATGGCGCTCTACGAAAACTGGGACTTGCAAAACATTGTCACTCTCGAAGGCAAATCCAACTACGACCAATGGCGCTTCCAAATCACCATGACTCTCCAAAAGTCCAGTTGCTGGAATACAGTAACTGGAGCTGAACAACGGCCAGAATCTACAACTTCCACTGAATCCAAGCTGTGGCTCAAAAAGGACACACTTGCCAAGTCCTTGATTCTACCAACCCTTACGAAACGACAAGGAGCCTTTGTCCAGCACTGCCAAACTTCGAAAGAAGTCTTCGATCTCCTCGAGACTATCAATAGCAGCAGCGGCACTCTCAGTAAGCATCGGGCTCTTGTGGCCTTCTTGGGCTACAAACTTGAGAGTACTGGAGGTCTGTTCGCTGCTCAAGCCCAAGCCTTGGACAACTTGGCTGCAGTGTTTAACGATGAGCCCAAAGGTGCTCCTGAACCTAAACTTTATGAACCTCCAAGGCTGCAAGAAGCGTCCACTAATACCGTGGGCCCAAGCCGCCAGAAAACAGAAGCAGCCCCTAAGAGCAGTAGCCAAAATTCATCGTTCAAACGCCCCAACTCTCAGGGGAACAGCACCAGAAAAAATGTCAGGTCTTCAGAAGAGACTCGAGTTCGGAGTCCACAATCTCTCACTTCGAAGAAAGATTCTGAAGAAGTAATCACTTTTACTTGTCCTTCGCCAAACAATAATCCAAAAAAGATTCCGCCTCCAGCTCCCATACTGAGGCTCAGCAGAGTTGAACATCGCTCAGAATCCCGTCGATCCAGGTCACCACGCACAACTGCTGAACTTCGAGAGAGCAGCCTGCTCAGTAGGTCTTCAAGACGGAGTCGCCAGGACCGCAGCAGAGTTTATGGATCAGATAATGCTTTGGAACGAGGATCCACATGCTGGAATTCACCATCGACTTTTCATTGGACCTACGACTCTAGAAGGAGAGATTGGAACAGAGTGTGGATGTAGTACCACTTTAGATGACTTGAAATATATATATTGATTTGCTAAATCTATGTGTTTTTCTTCTGGATTAAAACGTAATTGTTGTGATGTGGTTTGTTTTCTCTTTTTCTGCAAACAAAGCTATGTATATATGAATGTGAACGTGAAAAGAGATATCCCCAATTTAGCTTTAACAATTTTTACTAGGACTTTTTAACGCAAATAGACGCCAATTTGTGACAAACAAACCCTGGACAGCAGTCGTTCCGTCCAGGTCTAATTCTACAAGGTCTTCCTGCACAGTATTTACCACCTTTAAGAGGTTCTTTGTTCCAAGTTCCCGAATACATGATACTCGGGTTGTAGAATTGAAGAGGCGTTGTCTGAAGGTTGACTGGATACTCTTCTGAGGTTTCCGATGTTTCTTCTGGAACTTCTTCTGAAGTTTCCGGCGTTTCTTCTGGATATTCTTCTGAAGTTTCCGGTGTTTCTTCTGGAAATTCTTCTGAAGATTCCGGTGTTTCTTCTGGAACTTCTTCTGAACTTTCTCCTGCAAAAATAAACAGTTAAAATTCTGACTTTCTCTATGTATTTATTCAGCACTCTTTGAATATACCTTCGTATCCATATTCAGCAGCAACTGCCACCGCCATTAACAAGGCAGCAGCTGCAAAAAATCCAAACTTGGGCAGCGCCATAATTGAACTCAATAACGTTTCTGTATATACTGAAGCAGAGGACTACGAAGCGAATATCGACGAACAGATCGTTAAAACTTTATAGGCGCTTAAAGTATCAGTGGAGATTTTTACAGGCTTTTGTAACTTGACTTGAAAGGAGTCGTAAAGAAACTCGTGAGGACGCTATCGGCTAAACCATTTCAACAAGTAGACGAATGCAACGATTTAATAACTAACTCGATCTCTCATCATCATTTAGCAAATCAACAAAATAGTTACAGTATAATCGAGTACATTTTCGACAAACTTCAACGCAAACTTGGAACTCAACCTGCCACCGATAGCAGATTCAACTGCAATCAAGCGCATGGCGGCCTCGCGCTTCCGGATGATCAGGAGCCTGAAGACGCTCCGAACTGCGAGCGCCCTCTGGCGTGCAACAGTTCCGTAGCTGTACTTGAGGCTCTTCTTAACTTGGGTAGACATGCAGGAGACGGAGCCGGCGTGGTCCATGAATTCAAACGTTACTGCGATCACTATTACAGCCAGTAACAGCACAGCTACTGCTGGAGTCACGTTGACGAAGACAAAGGACCCTTGGAAATAGACACGGGCTACGCCGTAGTTCATAGGAACTACGAGGGCTGCGGCGAAGGCTTGAAATCCAGGAAGTAAGATGGGGTTAAGCATGTTGTTTACGAGTTGGAATAGGATTCGAAGGGCGTTGTAGCGGTACTGAAGGGTCTCGAGGCCTCGGAAGTCGAGTTCTTGTCGAGCATAGTTCCTGAAATGGGTGGAATTGGGTTAAGTTGTGGGGTTCTCAGATTGAGATAGATACAACGAGAACTTGCCTCAAGTCATGCATCATCAAGAAGGTTCCAGCTATGGGTAGGACGTGCAAAATGATCCCGCCGTAAAACATTGAATAACCGGTAAAAATAAAGTAAATCGTGGCTGGCACATCGACCAAGAAGTACAGAGCCTTTACAGGTACTGGGGAATCCTTTACCCAAGGGCCGAGGGTCAAAATTGGCGACGTTGGAAACATGTACATGATTGAAACTCCAGCGAGGAGTACAACGATAAAAGTTATATGGGCAATCATCATTGCCAAGAACAAAAAAATCCGAGTCTTCCGGCCACTTTCGGTTGTAAAGACGGAACCGCCGTGTAATGAAGTCGCGACTGTCCATACTCTGCGACGGCCCCATCGAAGTCGAATTTCGTTACAGCTTCGCTTGTCATGCTGCCAAAATTTGTTGTAGAGGTCGACAGTTTTATCGGGGTAGGCATTCAGGTCGATGAAGTACGTCAGAAATAGCTTGATGAAGCCATAGACAATACCGGAAACAATGTTCTCGACTCCGAGATCAATCGACCATGGTAAATAGCGAATTGTGGAATAGAAGAACCAGATGGCTCTTGAGAAGAACGCAGTAAGCAGCACAGATTTTGCTAGTTGTTCTTTGAAACCAAAGTCCTTTACAGAATCCAGATGTCGGCAAACGCCATCTTCGATGATGAACGGGAAGGGGAACAAGAGCTTCTTGAAGATCTTGGAATGAACTTCAATGACTTTGCACAAGTCCGGGTCCAGAGTGAACTTCCAGCATTTCTGAGCTCTTAGTCGTAAAGGGGCGTACCAGCTGACGGAGTTTCGAAGGAACATTTTGGAGGGGTGCTCCATATTGTTTGGGGCTTCTTCTCCTGGAAATCATTTCAAAACTGGAACAAAACGAACTCATGGAGAGTTGCCTTCTGCTCTGTTTACATTTCCTGAGCTAGTCAATCATGTTGAAACCATTACCTAAATTACAATTCAGTATGGATTATGCCGACATTAATATTTTCGAAGTCTGTTTAATATACCTCTCATCATCAACTATCAGTAATAATACAACTTTGTAGAAATTGTAAATAGTTTACGTTGGGACAGCAATAACAAATAAGTAAACCTGAAATCATGCTGGATATATCTGTATAAGAGACACAAGACTACATACATTTGCGTATATAGGAAAAGTGTATAGCGAAATTTCCAAACTTGTACTTGCTGAGGACCAAGTTTTAGCGACTCAGCATTAACTTAATAGTTTTGCAGTAACAAAAGATGAATAACATTTTGACCTCACAGTATAACAGTTCAGGGTCATAGATATACATGTAGCTTGGCTGGCGTAAACACTAGGATTGTACGGTATATATTTATATGTAATATACGAAAGCAGCTAATGCTACTGCATACTTTCTCTCTAGATTAAGTGTCTGATATAATATTGCTTTCACATTCATCAATCAATATTCGATTGTGGAAGGCATAATTTACATTGAAGAGGCAAAAACTGAAATTCTTTCAGGGAATATATGCACGAACCGCCCAATCAAGACAGGTTCAGCATTTGTTCGTGTAGTTTGTTCACAATAAATGGTAATCTACGTACATGTATTCTCATCACACATCACAACACTCTCCAAACATCTTGTATAAATACTATGTACATTGATTGAATGCTTAAAGGATACAATATATTGTAGGCACTTTTCAATCTTGTCATACGCAGTCTGAATCATTCTGCTTCATAATCATAAACTAACCTTAACGTGATATCAAAGAAGGCAAACGTTTCACATAATGCTCTTGCAAGCTTCATATCTTGGATACAGTTATACTGGGGTTTCATTGGATATGTATCTTACGTATTCATTTACATCACACAGGAAACCTAATGTTTGAACACTAACTTGCATATAAAGTAAAAGTAAACAATAATGATAGCTGGTCAACTTAAGTTCGATACTACTTTCTCTCCCACCGTAATTTGATGTTCACAAGCTCAATCAAACATTTTCAAAAGCTATGCATCATAATTGAAGCTTCAGGGGGCTGCTCCAGGTGTAGTTTCAATCTCACGCTGCGCTTTTGATACTTTAGGCTTTTCTTTTGGCGTCGACTCGCCTTCTCCAGCTTCCATTGCGAACATTTTCATCTTCTCTTTGAACGACAATTTTTCCGGCTTTGGAGTTGCTGCTTGTTTGTTTTGCTGCTGTTCTGCCAGCCTTCGTGTTCTCGGATCTCTGTATACTTCTTGGGCACCGATGACGCCAGGGGTATTGATTCCAATTCCACCGCTAATACCATCTGGACTTCGAGGGCTTGAAAGCATGGCTGTAGCCTCCGTGAAGAATCTCTGCAAAACAGAACTTCATTAGCTTTAAGATAGATATCTTTACGATGTATGGACTCTAAGAGACTTACGTTCGGGTCCTCCCGGACCTTTTCTCCGTTGTTAACTTCTTCCTCCGAAGCCTCATTAGTATCAACAGTTTCGTTGAACGACACAGTCTTCCTTTCAGCCCTAGCTTTAGGTGAAACTTCAGGAGGAGTAACTGGTGACCGATCAGGAGACGGGGCATGACCTCCGACATTATTGATATTACTTCCGTATGCAGTCGCTCGGTACAGCGTCGGCGGCGGGGATTTCGGGAGAGGTGGTGCTGGTGCTACTGGATTGTTCGGACTCAACATGCCAGGACTAGGCGCATTTCCGGACGATTCTGTACTCCTGACTCCACTGCTGTACGATTGTGTTCTAGATTGAAGCTGGTATGATTGATGTTGCTGCTGTTGCTGAGCTTGCATTTGGGCCTGCTGCTGCTGGAGATGTTGCTGACTTTGTTGTCTTCGAAACTCTTCCTCCTAGAATCAGAAAAAGGATGTTGAGCCTGATCTTCAAATGCAATTGTACGGGCAGTTTGGAACGAATCTTACCCGTCTTTTTGTAGCTTCTCGAACCAATCTCTCCTCTGCAGCTTGTGCAGCTTCTAGTTCCAGCTTTTTTCTTCTCATTTCCTCAATCTTCCGTGCTCGCTCCTCATTCATCGGATCCTTAGTACCATTTGGCAAATTCGCGATGGCCGTCGCTGCCCCACCTGATATCCTCATTCTCTCGACATCCTCCTGGACTCTACGAACCATGTTCTTTCTGTCATCGTCTTCCTCTTCTTCTTCTTCGCCTTCTCCATCGTCATCTCGTCTCATTTCTTCTGCCCGCCTCTGGAATTCCCTTTCAAGTTTCAGTCCTCTGAGCTGCTCCTCCTAAGATATCAAAATCCAGCAAACATTAGCCAAACATTTTTACAAATATACACTCACGATTTTTTAAATCAGCTTCCAACATTTACCTGCGGTGCATTTCGATTCGAAAGACTCTCCAACTCCATGATTTGCTGTTCCCGCCATTGCCTAGCAGCCTCCTTCCGCCTTGCAGCTTCCCGCTCTTTCTCAGCCCGTTCCCACGGATTTGTACCTTGAACTTGCTTCCCATGCACTCCGTTAGTGTAAGGAAGAACCCCGATGCCCCTTGGAAGATCACCAGTTGAATATCTGTACCCGTCAGGAAGCGGCGGCCTTCCTGGGCCCTCGTCATGCATACTATCAGGCCTAAACGGTTTCGTCGGTACCGATGGCGCGAATCCAGCTTGACCTCCGCCGGAATTCATTCTCTCCCGTGCCTGCTGAAGCATTTGAGGTCCCACTTGCTGTCCTGGGGTGTACGTAAATTGCGCATTGTACCGATTCTGCTGCTGTCGCTCTTGCTGCGCTGCCTTATTCATCATAAGCGCAGCTCGCTCCTCCCTTCGTCTCAGCTCGTCTTGCATTTCCAACATTTTAGCCTCTTGTCGCATCAAGTCTCGTTGCATTGCCACATTCATTCCAGGCTGGATTTGACTCGCTGAATTTCTCCACATGTTTGGATTTGGCGCTCCTGCTGGACCTCTGAATTGCTGTTGTTGTTGCATTCCTGGCCTGAAGGCTGGCATCGATGCAGCATTCGCAAAACCCGCGTTCGGAGGTATATTACCCACGGAATTACTATACGGAATGTATGTTCTTAACGGAATGTTTCCAGCTTGACCTTGCTGCTGTTGCTGCTGAGGATAGTATCCAACATTTTGATAAAACCGCTCACTCTCCTGAGCCTGCATGTTCAATGCCGGTGTTGATGGCTGCTTGCTTCCGATATCAGGTCGATGTGGCGGGTCCGCTAAACTCTGTATTGACTTTGACCTCAAATGATTCACATGCTCTGGTCCACCACCAGGATACTGTTGCTGTTGTTGATTGTACTGGAGCTGTCTAGCAGCACCTTGCGGCTGCATCGTCATGGACATTCCAGGATGGTACCCTTGTTGTCCCTGTTGCGGTGGGTATCTCGGACTCAAGTTCGGATCCAACTGCTGTTGGTGACTGTAGTTTGGATGTTGTATCTGCTGCTGATGAGCATAACTTCCAGGAGATCTCACACCAGGCGGCACCATTGTCGCATGACCGTTCATTCCTCCAGCGGTAGCAGGGAACCCCATCGAAGCTGAGGCCGGAATCGGCCTATCCGCATCGCTATTCAAAGATGGCACCGATTTGGATGATTGCATTCGTGGCTGCATTACTCCTCCATGTGGAATGTGATGGGCTTCTAGGACTTCTTGGCCTTGCTCTCTCATGACCTTGGACGGTAGGTCCCGTTCGCTCATTCTTCGAGGCTGGCCACCTGTAACAGAATCAAATACCATTAGGATAACATCCACCAACCACTTTTTACATGCGCCATAAGCTCAGCCTTCTTGGCTGGAACCAAAAAATTGCCAAAACGTCATGCAAACATCCGACAACCTCATATTGTCTCATCGAAATCAAAGACACCTCAATCCCACTTTAAAAACTAACTCAAAGTAACCAAAACATTTAACAAAGCTGTATCAGTCTAACGTACACCACCAGGTGGCAACTCACAAGGGCTCCTACTACCACTTCCTCCATCATACTCGTAATCAAATGACGGCGGCTTCAAAAACTTCATCAGCCTCGAACTTCCCACTACCCTCGGCACACCCAACGCCGTCTCACTCAACCCTCTTCGACTGAGCGCCTCCATGGACTTCCACTTGGCCAGCGAACTCTCGCTCTGGCTTGCTCGAATACTTCCCCAGCTACCGCCACCGTAGTAGTAGTGGCCGTTGCAAACTCCGAAATTGTGCTGAAGGTACTGCCGCCCACCCGAAGTATTACTACTACTTCCACAAAACGCCGAGTCCGCCAAACCTCCACCGCTGTATGAAGAATCTAATGACACAACAACACACCCCACAAATCCATCACCATTCCAGTTAAAGTCCAGTTAAAGCATACGAATTAACATCTGTTAGTCATCATCCTTAATTAACACTAGTTTTTCACAAGCTTCCAACTGCGCTTCAGTGGTCTGCTCCTCACCTCTTGTTAAAACAGGCGAAGGCTGTGACAACATTGTCGCAAGTCCTTGGTATATCGCAGCTTGCTTGGCTACTTCCAGAGTTACAATTTGGCCCGTTCGAACGAGATATTCTGCCGCTCTGCAATTCAAAAAAATACATTAATATCCATGTCTTAAGTATATTTAATCAATGGTTTGTGTTAGCGTCGTCAATAATGCACTCACTTCTCCTGTGTGATACCAACCAGACTCTGTCCATCGACGGTGAGCAATTGGTCGCCTGCTGACAATCGGCCATCCTGCAAAAAGAAAAAAAATGTCAAATCAAAATCAAACTCAACCACAAAAAATCATCTGTTTTTTATATATCTTCCACGTTTCCGGTCACGTTCGACATTTATATTGACAGAATTTCATGTCTTTGGGCACCATAATTGACCAAGTCAACCGCAAAAATCATATCGACTCGATTCCTCAAAAATCTCTTCTCAAAAACCTCACAGATTCTGCAATCACCTTCTTTTATATCCAACCCAAAATCCACTCACATTCCATCACGTTCCTTACAAATCGCTTTGCTAAACTTCTTCAACTCCACAAAATTCCCGCTATTCCACCAATTTACACCCTTGATTGTCCCCTCCGAAAAATCCCGTTCATTTCACCCCAAAATTCCTAGAATTCCCCATTTTTCATTCATCACCGTCTGAGAATCCAAAGAAGAGAAAGCTTTCACCACCAGCCTCTACTGCCTTCTTCCGTTTCAATTAATCACAAAACAAACCCATTACTCACCATCTTCACTCTATTATTTCCCTCCTCTTCAAATATTTAAAATCACAACAACATCCTTTCCTCTCTATTTCAGTCTCAAATTCAGACTTCAACAAACACTGCAAATCCCTCGAGGCTTTCCACGTGGAGCTTGGAACCCTCCAGAGACCCCCACAAACCATGTTAAATTTTTACAAAAACTTTTTTCCAAAGCAAACTCATACCTTTCCCTCCTTTCCACGTGCTCCATCCAGCCGCAGCTAACAGACTCATATATTCCTTTGAGAAAACACACGTTTCTTACTATTGCGAAAGTCCTCTCAATTGGTAAATGGGATTTTTCGCAAAATACTCCATTTAAGCTCTCTCTCCCGTCTTCTTTTCATTCTTCACTTTGTATTTTGACTCAGTATAAGCTCCACACACTCTAAAAAGCCACCTTCCACAGTTTCGAATTATGTACATTTCCCGTATTCAACCTCCCAAATATATATAAATTCTCTTTGTTACGAACTTTTCCTCCTTGATTCTCTTCCTTGTTACACATTAAATAAACATTTCGCCAGCCAGCTCCTTCATCTCCAATTAATGTTACTCCACCTTATTTTACACTTGCTTTTTTAAATAAAATTTGCAACGCGCTAAAACGTCTCGTCTCCTTAATTCCATTAAAGATAACAATTGTCGCTCCTGCCGCAAAATCAAACAAAAACCAGACAAGCTTGAACAAACATTGGCGCTTATCATCTCCACCGAAAAATTCGCACTTTTTAGAACAAAGTTTCATTATAAAACAAGCTCCGTCTCATAGTATAGTCTCTTCACATGTGTTTTAAATCGTATTATGCAATCTCCATCCTCCACTCACTTTACCAGTGACTGACTAAATTATGTCGGCAGGTAATTACCTTTCTCATTTCAAATCCTCCAAACTTGTCCCTCTTTCATTAATCTTGTATCAGAAGCATAATTTATTATATACATGTTTCACTCACAAGTGCATTCGCATTCCTTTTCCCAATCTCTTTTGTCTTCTTCTCTTACATTGTTGCAATCACATTTCACTTGATATTATAACTTATATTTTTGCAAAAGCCCTGTATACAATTTACCATAGTTAGTCGATTCGGTATCATAAATTGCACCTGTCTGTCTTATCAGTCATTCCCTCCATCAATATCCAACAATCCTCCACAATCTTGTATCCTCCTTTATACATATTCGCAAGTGGAAGTAGTGGCAGCTTGATTGAACACTTTTGAACATTTATTTATCAATTCAACCTGCCAAACCGATACACACTGATCCATCAACTGTCAATTCTTGTTTCCGTGAGATAATAAACCCGGAATTTGTATTCCAAGCCACGAATTACATGC
>JAQGBJ010003126.1:0-13716 GCA_034698345.1 Sphaeridia pumilis
TCACTTTCAGGCTTTCCTTCTCCTGACGTTCCAAATGGCCATGTCACTCACCATGACGAATTTCACGACTATTTTCTCCATCAATTACCGCCAAACAATGTCGGAGTTCTTGAACAGGGTTTGCAAGGCTTCTCAGATTTTGTGCCAATACACGGCTTCCATCAGCAACCGTCGCCGCTGGAATATGCCTGCTGGGAAGAGTCATATTGTGATCCTGAGTACGCTAATCTCAAGTCAGAAGGTTGTTTCAGTTCTGGAGTCAGTGGTACGTAATATTGTACAGTTTTTTGCTGTCTTACTTTAATGACAATTTAATAATTATCTGGCGACATTGTTGCAGATCTGGATTCGGAAGAATTAGACTCCAAGTCCTCTTCGGAAATTACCACTTCGCCGGAAAGTGCTTCTTACCATATTCCACAGAAGCGAAGGGTTGGACGTCCACCAAAAAAGGACAAGAAGTTGAAGTCTCATGGTACATGTCCGTTTAAAAAATCTCTTAGGCTCTGCAGCTTCTTTGAAGCTGAAGCTAGAAACGTATAATTTATTTAATTTCTGCTCTTTAACTTCAGACAAGAAAACTGGCCGTTTGTGGGAATTCATCCGGGATCTTCTCAAGAATCCTGACTACTGCCCCAGCCTGGTAAAATGGGAAAACGTCGATGAAGGTCTCTTCCGGTTCGTTAATAGCGAAAAGGTTGCCCAACTTTGGGGTAATATCAAAGGAAATCCTAGGATGACCTACGAGAAGTTGAGCAGGGCCATGAGGTTAGTTGGAAATTAAATTGGACGTTTTTATTTTGGTCATAATCATAACTATTGTGTACTAATTTGAAATATTCCGTGTCAATTCAGGTACTACTACAAAAGTCATGTCTTTGAACCAGTATTAGGCCGCCGACTGGTCTACAAGTTTGGTTGCAACGCCACCAACTGGAAACCGACAAACAACAATTACATGACGAGCGCCGCCAAAATGTACAACCTTTCTCCATCTGCCCCAATGGCCAAATCAGAAGGGGCTGCTGTCTACTCGTTAGATCGCGGTTTATATTTCAAAAACTAATTTTTCTTTACTGTCTCCCAGTCAAAACTCGTTTAAGTTTAACTATTCCGGTGTTGTGGTACAATTGCAAACTAGGTTACGTTACAAGTTTCCTCTTCTGATTCTCAATCTGCTCAAAACCGACCAACGCCATATACTACATGTCAAATGCATGCATTCATAGAGGTTTTTTCTCATATCTCATTTCGAGTCATCAACGAGATGGAAGCGAATTTTCTCCAAATCTAACTTATTTTTAAGTATGGTGTAATTTAAGCCAGGAAGCAGATTTCAGTTGTTTCAAGTTGTTTATAAATGTACATTATATTTACTTACTATTTGTTGTTGTTGATACATTGTTTCCAGAAAACCCAAAATGTACATATAATTGATCATCTTAAAAAGCTTTATTCAACCAAATATACCATAGTCAAAGCGTTGAATCGTTAGTCGAATAAGTTAATTACAAAGTTTCAATATTGTTGTTATGTTGGTTGTGGTTAAAGTTTAATTTCATCCAAATAAAATATATCTGATTTACTTTCTTCTACTTTCTTTTACTGACATTCATCATATTATCAAAAATCGAAAAGGCCAACACTGAGATCCAGATCCAGGAGAATAAACGTCTGTTCTGGCCTGCAAGGATTTAAACGCTGGAAGAAGTGGGGTCCATTTGGCTAACACGATGAATATAAGGCGTTTGGTTGTTATTTCCTGTTCGTGGTTTGGCCAGAACTTTGTACTGCAAGTCATCAAAAATAGCATAATATTAGACTTTAAAAGGCACGTAATAGTAAATATATATTGCAAAGCAAGCGGCTTATTAGTTCATCAGTCGTGTGGTCTAAATTCCATTATCTTATCAGTTTTTTCAGCATTTTGCCAACCAGCTTTGTACACACAAAAGTATGATAAGCAACTGGGGCTTGAACCGTTATACGAGAAATTGCTAAATGACATTATCACCATCCAGCCACTTTTAGATAAACCACTTTGGACACTGTGCGTAAATTGGCAAAATGTCATGTGGGCCGCATACAGGATTTGTGCAACATGAGTCACTTACCTGGGCTGGTTGGAAGTAAATTTTTTTGAATTCCGGAACAAATGTGAGAATGTAGACGTCGAGCAAAGCTGCCATGACCCACTCGGCTACTACGGAAGTAATATGCATTGGCCAGCCGCCGTAGCTTTTGTACCAGTTTCCGAAAAAGCCTCCCTCAGGTCCTACGGAATAAGTATTTTGAAAAATTAAAAATTTTCTAGGAAAAAGACGCCAATTTCGTCAACTTCACTCCAATTACCTGCATACTGTCTAAGCGAGACAGTTCCAGTAGTAAAGCAGGTAACAAAAAGGGCGACACACAAAAAGCTGAGCATGTATCGGATATAGCCGAGGAACCGAGTTCCAAAAACTGAGAGCATTTCAAACGTGAAGTATGCCTATAATGATCAATTTGCAGGGTTATAATTCTTTCCTTGAAATTGCAATCCATGGTTGAATCTTCGTCTACAAAATTCACCTGAACAGCCAAAAAGAGACCACCGCCCAGGAAAGCCATGAAAGCACCGGAAAAGTGAATTTGGTTGATGGTGTTTTCCTGGAAACAGCCTACAATATTGACCCCAACGGCAGTAATAATTCCGAGTACGAAACCAATCCTGTTGATCCAAGTTTTACCGTTCGACGTAACTGCATGGTCTTCATAGTAAGCTTCAATTTGCTTGAACCGAATGTAGACGGTGATGCACACTGCAAAATATTGTAGCATATAATTATAGAACTTTCACAGCTAAATTTAGTAGCCCCTTAAATATTATACTTACGCAAAAATGCCGCCACGCTCAGCCCGAAAGTGAAAACACAACTTGCGATGGGATAAGTTCCGGTGTCTGAAATGTACGAGAAAAATGGCACAATTTTTTCTTGAGCCACGGAAATTGTGTACCTGTTGGATATTCAATATTCGTCGTATATAAATTAAAATCCCGTTAATTTTTTTAGCGAAGCTCTACTTACGTGGTAACAAAGGTGATGGGAAATAGCAAAGCACAAATCA
The DNA here is from genome assembly GCA_034698345.1 of Sphaeridia pumilis. NCBI lineage: Eukaryota > Metazoa > Arthropoda > Collembola > Symphypleona > Sminthurididae > Sphaeridia > Sphaeridia pumilis. The sequence continues at coordinate 3,109 of JAQGBJ010003126.1, forward strand.
AAGGGTATAGCCACAGCCAGTTTTCTCCATCTTGAATTTTCACCATTTTGGATCCAAGAAGCGCCAGCGCTGTTGCAATTTGTAATAAGGCTAACTTTTACGACCGATTGACTGAGAGATCACGTCCAATTTATTATTGTGACTGGAGGAGCCGATTGAGAGCGTGGATGACCAAACCACCTTTAGACGGCCTAATCAAGAATTGGCAAGATTGTAGATATGAGGTGTGCGAAATGATCATTGCTAAAAAACATTGATTGATTCATTATCGCGTCAGTGCAAATATCTATCTTGTCGTCTTACCTCTCTTCTGCAAACACTATTAAAAGCTAACACTTGTAGTTGCGTCTGTATATGTGTGTTCCTGTGTTGCAGTGTGGATGTCGCCAAAGGACGTCCATGACGAACTGCCAATAATTCACCTGTGCATTCATCATAACCGATTTGCAGTGACGACTACTCTTTGACAATTTCTTCATATATTTCAGCTCATATTGGCAAGAACCATGTCGACGAGCGGAACTGATAAGTGATAAGGTCACATTCTGTCATATAGGGCCACCAGCAGCATAAAGCTTCTATTATTGACAACTGTATGTCAATAATCAAGTACCTGAAACTGCCTAATATTTGTATTGACTGTAGACAAAAAGTTGCGAAAATGAAAGCGACGCCGTTGGAGTATCAACAGTCTTCCACATTTGAACAGGATCTTTACTTCCACGAACGCTGACGTCAAAAGCCAATGATTAATTAGAAATTAACAATATCAAAATGTTAAACTGTTCCACAGTCCCTTTGTAAGCTTTATTATAGTTAAAAGACATTTGCAATTCTGTAGTATTTTGGTGATGAATTTTGATTCGAAGAAGTAAATGAATTGACAATGACTAATGTCACTATGGTGACGTCCAAACTGAAAAGAATTCCCTGAATGGGTTCATGAAAACTTGAGTCCACAGCGTTCACGTGATTCCTGGACCGCTAACTGCCACGAGTCCAGTAATGTGGTCAAGATTTATTAAATTTGTATTGCAAAAGATGCTGTAACATTTTGCATTGTCTCTTTATTTGCGTATTGCGGGAATACTTGAGGAAATTAATTAGTGTTGACAAATTTGGTCATGTTGTGGCCAAGGGAATTTTGCATTATATAAAACAAAATATTTAAAGTCCTAGTACTCTTTGCAGGTTTGTTGTCAGAAAATCAGCTTGCGATTGAAGAGTTCTGTGATTAAGTTTCTGAAAGAAACAATATTTCAGTTAGCTTCAAAAGGCATTTTTGGTACCAAGGCATTTATCTGTGAAAGCGTCCATATTGACAATGTCGAACGAGTGAACGTGCAATATTAAAAGACCAGTTTAATGGCTTTTGCGAATTTGACCAGGTAAACATCCTAACGTGTTCAACATGAAGGGCCAAGGGCAACTGTAAAAAGTGTTTCGTTTCTTATATAGTTTCAATTCTACCAATTTTACCCGGACCTGCGATTTGGAGATTTACAATGTCGTCAAATGGCCTGCGGTGAATTGTGAAAATGTTACCAAGGTAAGTTGCAGGTGCTTATGACAATTGACTGAATCTAGCGATTTTTTTATCATTGTCATGATTCATTTCAAGTGTGATCTGGAATGGCCTTGCGAAATTTTACATTACATGGAGGAAGACCTAACTGTGATACGGAAAACTGTAACGGAACTTTTGAGCTATGGAACTATAGTCACTATTATTTTGGGTAAGCGAAATTGCATCGATCTGGTGTCACCAAACTGTAAAAAATGGATGAATGATTACTAAAGATATTTGCGAATTTCACAGGCCTCTTGCTCAACGCTCTATCATTTTACGTCTTACAGTCTTCAGGGTTAGCAAAGAACGCTAGTGGAATTTATCTAATGGCTTTAGCGGTTTGCGACAGCGGAAATTTGGTGCTCAACTTTGGCGTGGGGATAGGCCGCTCTGCCTTTTATCCTGTCAACGATGTCTTTATGGTAAAAAACCCTTTACGTAATGCATTTGTAAATAATAATTAAGGAAAATTCAACTTGAAATTAATCCGTTTGCTGCCTTTACAGAACCATGAATGGGTTTGCCGACTCCATTCGGTTTTTGTCGAACTTTTTCAGCTGACCACAGCTTGGATTGTGGTCGCGTTCACGATCGAAAGGTTCCTGATAATCTGGTGGCCGATGACCATCATCAAGAGCAAAATCAAAAGATCCAAAGTCATTCTCACGGGAATTTGTCTAGCATGTCTCGCCATGTCCTTGACAAAATTCTTTCTCAGCGGTAAATGCTTCCGTAACTTGTAACATGATGAACTTTGGAACGACATTTATTATAATCATTTTTATCTCGGTAAATTATAGGGTTTGAGGGAGATAGCGTCTTTGGTTATACGCCATGCGGGACACATACGGTCAAATGGGGCGGTGTCGGCTACATTAGGATTGCCCTTCAGACATGGTTCCCAACTGTCGCCATCTTTGTCTTCAACTGCCTCATTTTTCTCAAGCTCGAGAAGGCAAAAATTGACCGGAGGCATTTACAAGGTACAACAAAAAGTGCTCAGGTCTTGGTTGATCTGCTCCTGAATTTCGCATCGGTTAACAAATTTTTTTGCTATTCCAGGCTACCGGGACACCTTCAATCGAGTTGGGTCGATGCAGAACGAAAAACCATTGCAGAACAGAGCAGCCAACAGAACCACGCCCATGTTAATTGCAGTTAGTTTAGCCTATTTAGTTCTAGTTTTGCCTTTGGGCTTGGTTCAAACCACCGAGTTTTACTGGAGCGGCACTGAACCGGTCATTACCGATCGTCCCGCCTACATCCACTGGAAAAAGATCAAATTGATGTTGAAGCACATTCGGTGTGTCTGCTTTAGTTTTTATCAGATCAACTTTTGTATTAATTTCTTTTTGTATTTTGTTACTGGGGTCCAGTTTCGAACACATCTTTTGTCAAAGTTGGCTAAGCTGAAAAGGTGCTGTTGTCCAACCTGGATTTTCAGTAGACAAGGATCTGAGACAAGTAATACTAGTGCTAGAACTGTAGAAACGGTTTGTAATTCTGATTCCGGATCGTATGTAAGCAGAGCCGATCGATATAATCGAATGGAGTACAATCAACGTTTTATGATGCAGCATCACCGTTAAAGGAGAAATTGTCAAGATTTTTCGCGCGACGAAAATAGAAGTCGAAGAAATCGTCGATAAGATGCTTTCTCCCATGTGTTTACATTGTGCAACTTCGGCAGTGTTTGTTTACATGTTGCAAAAATTGGTTGAGGAACAGCATGAATTTTTTAAATACTTTTTGCTGATCGTTACGTCTGGCAATCGATTGTTGTGTGTACATAATTAGTTTGAATCGTTTCATATTAGCCATTGAATAAATGTTTCACACAAATACGTGAGGACAGTTTGGTACGCGTTGAGAATTCAAGTTGCAAGTTGTAGACAAATTTTTCAGAGACTTTGAATCAAAAAGGGGACCTGTTAGCCCTCCTTAGACTGGTCTAAATGTCTGACCGCAATAGGCATCTTGAAAATCCTAGTTCATCTCACTACGGCAGTGATCGACGGGGTAAGCCAAAATCTAGACGCAAGCAGAACTCAGTGAATGGAACAAATTTTAAAGATGTTTAACTCGAAACTGCAGAAAGGCCAAGTTATACTGACAAGTACAGCCGCAGAGAGGATAAAGATCTCCGCTATTCCGAAGACTACGATAGAAGAAGGCGAGAAGACCGAAGTGACTATGACAGGAGGGACCGTTACGACGACCGAAGGTCCAGCAGCAGTCGACGAGAAGAAGATAGAAGTGCCACCAGTGGAAGAGACTATGGAGACGACCGGCGTTCTTCCAAAAGTGACCACGACGACAGAAAATCCACTAAACGGGACGACGACGTGAATGATCGATACGAACAACGTTACAGCAACAGTCGTCAAAGGAGCAGGTCGAGGTCAAGATCAAGAAGTCCTGTATACCGAAGCAGCGCTAACAAGTCTGATAGTAGTAGTATCAACAATGTTTCTAGTAAACCTGCAGGAATCCAGTTGAAGCTTCTCCCAGCTGCGACTGTCTCCACTGTAAAACCCGTGACTGCTCCAGTGAGTGATTCGATGTTTTGCAAGTAACTTTTCTGCTCTGCTACGTTATGAGTGCCGTTATAATACTGTGTTTGATTACAGAAACCCTCTGCCAAAGTAGCATCAATATTCAACGACGACGATGATGAACCGGAGGAAATGCCTCCTGAAGCCAAAATGCGGATGAAGAACATTGGAAGGTAAATGTTTTGTAAATGTTCTCTAACGCTAAATGAGTGTCTGTCGACATCTATCTGTATACCTTAACCTTAATTGGCCTTGAATTGTAGGGAGACGCCGACTTCAGCTGGGCCAAATTCATTTGGAAAAACCAAAATGGGCTTCTGCAACTTCAACCAAATTGTAGAGAAGAATAATAAGCTGTGATTAGGTTCAACATGTGGTAGTGGTAGTTGATAGTTAGGACCTTGTAACTAAGAAGACTCCTTCTTCGACCCTTACCAAGTCGTTTGTCCAAAGTTATCGTATTTTTCGATACTATACATACAGTTCAAATGCTTTTCCCAAATGGTGTTATCTTTAAGCGTGTAGAAACGTGTATCGTGACTAAATTGTGACTGTGGTAGGCGCCGCGCCAAGTGCAGTAAAATTCTTGAACATTTATTCAATGTTTAAAGTTTCTCGCGATCAAGTTTAAAGTAACTTGAACAGGTTTATAAACGTGGGTAATCCGTGGTACATAATGTTCGTCCGATGTATCCTCAAAAATCTTTCGAATCTTTTGGTTTTTTGTAGCAGAAAATTGACTAACAAGAAAATGAATTTAAAATGACGCCATCAACACATTTGGTTTGAACATGATTACTTTTAATAATGCATTTCTGGCTGGTAACATTTTTTCGGGCAACCTTTCTTCAGGCTGACCAAGTAGGCCAAGACCCGGTCTAACTGTCTTGAGAACTCTTGCTGGTCTTGAGTTGAAATTTTTGCTGCTCCTCTATCCCTCTGAATAAATCAAAGTAAATCTTGCTTCCCCTTGACATGTACTGGTTCTCCACGGTGGTTGATTTCCACTAACCACATCGGGTTTAGCTCCTGCATGGAATCATACCTGTTACGGGACGGGTTATTTAGAACTCAACAAAGATGTGACGTAACTAACCTGAGAAGTCCGTTTGGTACCATGATCGCTCTTCAAGTTGCCCTGGTCTCTTTTTATACTGGAAACGCTTTTCTGTTTCATGATTAGCATCAAAGTAATAACAGCGTAACGTGTTGTAATGTTCGCCTTTGAATTCCACCCAATGACCATGCATTTCACTAAACACGTATTCTAATAACATATTGGTATACTCCGAGACAGTTCCAATGTGAATCTCTAAGTTGGTTTTGGTATCGTCTTGCTGCAGCTGGATGAATGTGTTAAGGGATTTGTTTTCCAATACTTTTATGTTCACGCGCAGAAACAGGGAATCGTCATCACGACAACCTGTGTTTATGTTAACTTCAGATAATAATTTTAATTGTTGGTATTGTTGAAACTTGTCTTGAGTGCATGTGATGGTTGCTTGGACCATAAGTTTTTCTTCCGGTGCGATCCAGAATAAGTCTGAAGTAGGATCGTTCTCGTCGTCCCAACAAGCTTCAAGGTCCAGCACAAGTTTGTCATAATTCAATTCTTCTAAAATGCTTGAAAGAGTTTCTCTCATGTCCCACGTCCACGGCTGTTTGAAGTCATACCTTTCAAATAGCAGGCAACACTTTTGAATTATGAAACCCTCAAACAAAGAGCATATTGAAATTTTGATTCTCACTTTTTTGTTGATATGACCATATATTGGAGGTCAGATGGAGCTTGACGAGCTTTCAAGGCAGAAAATATCGAGTGCAAATTCGTGATCCAATTCACGCTTCCATGGTCCAGGCTCAAGACGTGAAGCACCTGTAAATCAGAATTCGATCCATTCTTTTACTTCGATATTTCAAATCTCCAGTTTATTACTTTTGTCTAAATACCTGAAGTTGGACTAGAGACTCCAGGAAGCTCCAGTCGATTCCCCAAAGCCCAAGTCTTATTTTCAAAGTCTCCACTGATTTATGAGGATGACTTGGTTTCTGAGGTTCCAATGAAGGCTCAGAAGCCATTAGCTGGCCGCTATGCTGGAACATGTTGTCGTTGAAGCTCAACTCGAGGCATTTCAGACTCGGAAAACCGGAACCTAAATTGGCGAGGAGGCAGTTGACGGTTCTTGTCAGTTCTGGCGTCGCGTCGAAATGAAGAACGAGTTCCGTCATAGCCGTTGAAACAGGCAGGTCAGTCAGACCAAGACAAAGGCTTTCGTCGGAACCCAATCGAAAATTGAATCCGAAACTACGACCAAGGGGAAATTGTTTGATAAAATTATTTATGTGCGATTGGATTACGTCGCCGGTGATTGAGATTGAGATCCGAGATCTTCTGGCGACTGCACTTTTCGCTGCGCGGTACCAAATTTTGCTGACCCTTCTCACGGACTTAAGTTCACTTATTAGATTCAGGAATTTGAAAACTGAAGTCAGAATCTGCGTGTTATGAAATCGACATTAACTTCTGTTAGTAGGAAAAATCTCTCATTTTCGATTTTCAGTTATAACTCACCACACGATTTGATGTCCAGTCAGGTTGCTTCAAAGAAATGAAATTGAAGGGCTTCTCTGAGGTCTCCATAATTAAAATCGCTTACAGAAAGTCAATGGTGTTTTTGAAAGATTACCGGAATGCAAGAAATGATTGATTTTTAATCTGCCATTTGTGTCGAATCGTGGCGTTGGAGTACTGGTAACAAAAATACTAGTTTCAACTACAAGTAACATGTGTCCGGCAGGATGAGGGTGAGCGAAAGAGCCAAATTTGACCCTGGAGAAGGGAGACTTTTATGTACTGCAGCCTTCGAACTGAATTGAATGAAATGAAGGGAAGAACATACGTCGTTTCATATGTGAGTTTACATGAATTTCTCACCCCTAAAGGGCCTTTCCCTACTGCAAAAGTACCCACGTGAGATGGCCTTCGCCTTTGATTGATGCCTTCATGTTCAGAACGTTCCGTAAGCAGAAAAAGAAGAATTGTTGGCTGTTTCAAGACGGAGAAAATGTATTTGCTCAACAGGTGCATTTGATCTTTACTGAAGTGGAATTAAGTTGAAATCTACCAAAAGTGACTGCGAATGGTCAATAATGCCGAGGTTATCGAAGTCACACTTTTTCCGTGGCGAGGGCCAACTTTCTGATATTGTACATGGCGGCAGCTGCAGCGCCCAGAACCGGAGGAAATGCCTCCTGAAGCCAAAATGCGGATGAAGAACATTGGAAGGTGAATGTTTTGTAAATGTTCTCTATAACGCTACATGAGTGTCTGTCGACATCTATCTGTGTACCTTAACCTTAATTTGTCTTGAATTTTAGGGAGACGCCGACTTCAGCTGGGCCAAATTCATTTGGAAAAACCATAATGGGGTTCTGTAACTTGGTCATGCTGTGCTAGCATACATATAAGCTAAAAGTTCAATTAAAACTGCCAGTAAATAAATTTCTCTCAATGCATAAAATAAACATTTTATAACTACAATATCAATCATTTCAGTATGCTTATCAAAACTAAACTACATGCGGTTTTAAGGCTAAAAAAGTCATGAAAATACTTGATTAGAAAATTTCTAAAAATCAGGAAGAAGGTCGAGTCCAAAGCTATCAACCAAACTCATACATAATCTCAATCAGTTTCAGTTTGTAGCATTTGCAATTGTAGAAGTGGGCAGTATAACCGTATCACAGTTCTACCCAAAACTCGAGGAAAGCTCGATCGTTTCCAAATCCACCTGGGCTGAAGCTCAAATTGAGTAGTGTTCAAGAAACGCAAATCTTTAGTGACAATTCAAAGCAATTTATTTGGCGTAGTGTAAACAACGTGTCACAGTGAATACATGCTTCTATAAAGTTTTTAAAGAATTGAAGGCGTAATCTACGTCTGGTGTCTTCTGATTTTTAGAACAACAGAAATTATGTCTTATTAAATCATCATCGGCAAAATGGTTTTAAACATAACAACGTAGTGCATTCTGGCTTGTTACTGTTTCTTTGTCAATAACAGTTCTTCCGTGGTACATAACATGCGTCCGGCGTTTCCTCAAAAATCTTTCGAATTTTTTGGTTTTCTGAAGCAGGAAATCGACTAACAAAAATGAATTTAAAGTGATGCCATCAAAACATTTGGTTTGAACATGATTACGTAGTGCATTTCTGGCTGGTAACTCTCTGTCAATAACAGTTCTTCCAGCCTTCGTTGTAGGCCAAGATTACCTCCATGGGACATTCTTGTTTATGTAATTCTGAAAAATTAAGCAAGTTTCTTCAAAACGGAACCTAGTCTCATGTAATCTCAAGTTTCCGCTGGGTAGATAGAACTGTTTAGCGGTCTTTTTTAAATTACCTGGTTTTCTGCATTGCTGAACCTCAAAATCACACTCACTTGCATAGATCATTCCAGTCATATCGCAGACAGAAAACGCATTTATTCTTGAACAATTCTTGGCACAGGGATCTAAAGTAGAAAACGTTTTGTTGTTTGTGCGCGGAATACGCCACGGTAAAGTTCAATGTAATTTAGAGTATTTAAATTTATTAGATTTAATTTACCTGTTGCCGGCACTGCTTTTGCCATCGTCAACAGCGAAGCTACGAAAATAGCGAGGGTCAAATTCTTCATGATTGCACTGCAACTTTCTGCTACGGCAGAGTTCAAAAAGGGTTTGGTGTTTGCTCTGCTAGCGGCAAGCCCATTTACACCATCAGATTTATGATAAGGTTAACAATTGGCTATGAAATCATGCATCCGACAATGACGTTGTTATAAGTCGTAAACAAACTGAATCTCACTCAGAGGCGACAATTAACTCTAGTCGTGACGGTTTCGAGTTGCTAGTTAAAGATAAACTGCTCGAAGAAGTCAATCGTAACAGTTTCACGTTCGACTGGTCATTCTGTCCTAGCGTATATGCATATAAGCTAGAAGTTCACAAAAAACTGTCAGTAAATAAAATTCTATCGTTGCATAAAGTGTGAAATGCCTACAACATCTACCCCTTCCGTAGGATTATCAAGACTAAATAAGCTGCATTTGGTTTCGAGGCTAAAAAGGGAATGCGAATACTAAATTAAGATTGATACGATACACCCAAGAAAATTTCAGATCAGCAAAAAGGTCAGAGTCCAAAGCTATTGACCAACCTCAAACATAATCTCTACCTCGACTTGGCTTCAAAAATTCGCAATTGTAGAATTGGGCAGAACAACCTTAGCACACAGTTCTACTCAAAACACGAGGAAAGTTTGTTTGTTTCCAGAGCCACCTGGGCTGAAGCTCAACTTCAGTAGTGTTGAAGAAACGCAAATCTTTAGTGGCATTTCAAAGCAATTTATTTGCCATAGTTTAACAACGTTTCACAGCAATGCACATGATTCTATAAAGTTTGGTAAGGAATTGAAAGCATAATCAAAATGTATGTCCGGTGTTTTCTGTTTATTACAACAGCAGGAATTTTGTCTCATTGAATCGTCATCGCGTCAAAATTGTTTTAAACGTGACAACGTAGTGCATTCTGGCTTGGCTTGTTACTGTTGCTAATATGTAGTGAATCAAAGGTTATGGCAACATTATGGGGAATGCGATGCACGCCCGAAGGGCTGTCTACTGGAACTGGAATAAGATGCCCTGAGATTCCCTATAACGATATGTTAAGTTTGGAGGACAAAAGAACTGCACAGGCCGTGTACTATGACACCAAGGTGGTTTATTGGGCTAAACCTCTAACGTAGCGTACAGTGAAAGATGGCTACATGTTGTCTGGACGGCAGTCAGACCTGGACTCCCAGATGATGTGATAAAGCTGGTCGGTCGTCGTCAGCAAGGCTGGATAAGAGGCTTGTAACTATGGATGAAGTCCAGGTGGATATAACATGGCCGCCATTTTTTCAGGGGGACAAGCCGTTTCCACCAATTCTGAAAAATTAAATGAGTGTCGTCAAATCAAACAAAATATGTCTCATATAATTTCAGGTTACGCTGTGTTACGCGTTACCCAATTTTTCAACACAAATCATTTTCAATGTACCTGGATTCAAGCATTTTTCATATTCAAAAACACAATCATTCGAATAGCCCTTTCCAAACTGGTCGCAGGTAGGTGCTAACAGGAAGAAACATCCTCTCGCACAAGGATCTGAAACGAAAAACGCTTTGTATAAAATATGCCAAGGCACAGTTCTACGAGAGTATATATTTTTGTAGGTTTGAATTGCCTGGTGTCGGCGATGCTGCTACCAACCCCAACAGCGAGGCTAGGAAAAAAATCACGGTCCTATTTTTCATGATTGCACAAGGTTCGCTGCTACCAAAGAGAATTCAAAAAGGGGTTTGCTGTTTGCTCTGCTATCTGCAATCACATTTATACCAAACAGATTTAATGACAACGTTAACAATCGGCTATTTAATCTTGCATCTGAAAATGACGC
>JAQGBJ010003127.1:0-13716 GCA_034698345.1 Sphaeridia pumilis
CGGAATAAATTTCACGTTTCCTAGTTTAAGTATTGCTGCTATAATCTTGAAAAATTGCCCGCTTATTGACTCGGACCCTAGAAAGGACGACAGTGCTCTCTGCGGAACAGTATAAAAGTGTCATCAATTACACAACGGGGTCCCATTAATCACCACCAAAGTTGAAAGTGTCACCTTTCTACATTCATATTCTTGTCAAGTTCTCACCTTAAATTCCTGAAAGGCTATTCGGTCCGCGTGAGTGTCTTGTACAAAGGCGTTACTTGTTGTTGTTCCATGTTGAGCTTTGAGTAACGCGTAATTATCTATTGAACGTTGTAGTTTTAGCGATTCTGAAAGAAGCCAGACGAACGGTTCCATAAGCTTGGCGACATAAACATACTTTCAAGAAAGAACATCCGACACGTAAGTACACTTACTTATTAAAGACGCTTCAGCACCACTCAGTATTAAATAAAATAAATGAAAATTTCTCTCGGATGTTGCTAGGGTTGATTTGGGACCGGGATTACCATTGCTACTGCTACCCGAACACGACGACAGCTTTGTTAGCCGCCACTTTTCCAAAAGATCTGCAGAGAAGAAAAAAGTCGGCCATCATCACCCAGCCCATTAATCATATCAAACAAAACTTTGCGTCTTCTTCTTCAGCCCGCCAGAGACAAGACGACACTTTTTCTTTTCATCGGCCTTAAGCTCACAGCCAGCATCCTCGCAGCTTTCACCTTTAAATATTTTCAAACATTCAAGGCCTGCCCGTTCATGCATAAGCGATACTTGGTCGAGAGTTGCCTCGAAAGAAGACACTTTTTCTTCTCCACGTTCTCCACGTGCCGCCATAGGTGTACCATATAGTTTATGATACCACAAGCGAAAGCGTGTGTACATGCTGTACATCCGGCGAAGCCCCGCTTCTCAATTTCTTAATTCAATTCCACAAAACAAATTTCACAACAACAACAAGAGCCAAGCTTATCAACAAGACTTACACGTGTGTAGAACGCCTCCTAAAGCGTCTCCTTTGAAGTCTACTTGGATGTCTAGGAATTTACCCTGCAACCACACACAAACTATCGTTAGTATTGTTGTTGTGTACCTCAACTCGGTAGCTATAGGCGTTTTGACGTACAAATCTGGAAGAATTGTCATTCCGACCCGTCTTGGCGTTACCCAAGGCGCTCAGAACGGCATCAATATCTCTTAGCTTATTGCCCATAATATCGCCCGTTGAACGCTGTAGGAAAAAGTCGAGCGCAATCCTGGTAACTTGTGTCTTGCCACTCCCGCTTTCACCCGCCGCAACCACAATCTGCTCCGACTCCAATCCATCAATGTTCCGCTGCTGCACCAGCCGAGTCAGACCGTACCTGTTGGCAAAAGTCCACAAAATATTCATCATTTTAGTTGTCGTCGAAAACAAGCCACAGACATCAATCAACATTTTCGTCAGCTTAATATCCAACCTCATCAAATAGCTTAGCTTCTACACCCAACTTTGACCTCGAAATCAAAACTTCAATTTCCGGTTAGCAGCACCTCTCCGCATACTGTATTGCCGCTGGTCATTTTTCCAAGGCTATCTCGAAACATCGTCCTACGAACTCCGAATTACGAAAATATTTCATGTTACTTAATGGAATTCCCAACTATACTGACGTTCAATACAGTCAAAATGCTCGCTGTTTCTTGCAAAATCTTTCGTTTTTACATTCTTCCTCTAGAGCTAGCGGAAATATTTCAAAACGTTTGCTAGAAGCTAAATTTGAGGTAGCAGAGGCGCTGTTTCTCCGAAAAAACATGTCTCATCTGTTGTTATCAGCAGTCACCCAAAATCACATTATTCTTATAGTTTACCCTCATTCTTTTTGCCAATTTTCTATATCAGTAATAGCAAACTTTCACATACACATGCATCTATTCGCCCTGTACTCATGGGAATTCACTATGGAGAAAGTCATTGTAGTTTCGTATGCATTCATTCAAGAATTACATGTATATACACGTGTGGGTCTGTGGCCAGTAGTAAACTGCAAGGGTAAAAGATCAATGACGATGACTACTACTGAAACTGTGCCAATTTTCAGGACCAGTCCTTTTGTATGCATACTTATGTTCCCTGCGACTATAACCATGAAACTCAACACCACTGACAGACATATAATGGCCTTGTATTCTACACCTACATTTCACTCAGCCCAGAAACAAATCTCTCGACAACAACAACCCATAAACTTGTAACTTGTAAACTTGTATTATGGGCTATCGGTATACACACACTGTATGTAATTACATTCACAATCTTGCATTTACCAACAACCGTAATTCTCAACGCCTTTAGTCTTTCCTGGTCATCGTTTTGCTTCCCTTTTGCAGTAAATCTTGTAGCGAATTTTACAGATCCGAAAAAATCCTTCACTGATGCCAAAATCTAGTGCTGAGCCTCGCCAAAAGAATGAATTATATAACACTGTTTGGAAGCAGAACGAAAAAATATGACACGTATCCAAAAATTCCTAGAGTCCAGGATTCATAGTGACATGATTTGCGAATTTTTCAACACTTGCAGTTCTATCCAAATCTACTCGAAATCTTAAAACTTTGTTCAGTTCAAATTCTACTTTTATATTTTTAACACTTGTTCCTAAATTTCACTTAAATTCTAGAAAAAACTTGAATTCATAAGTTACTTACACGTGAGGTGGAAGTTCAAACGGCGAATACTTGCGGTACAACTTTTTGATGTGACTCGAATACACCGAGAGTGGTTTGTAGGGGTTGATGGAAATGAGAATCTGATGTCCGATTGTTGTCTGCAAAATGAAAAAGTTGCAAACATTTCAATTTTCACCAACCAACTTACAAAGAATCCTTAAGGCTTTTTTATAATTAATGAAGGCCGTGTACCATTGCCGCCAACACTTTTTCTTTTGCTTCAAACAAAAAAGAAGAAAAAAGAAACTACTTTGTGCGATTCTTAGGAACTCTTCTTTTTAAAAAAACTTTTTTCCCGTCTTCTTGTCTTGTCTCCAGCTACTCCAGCAGCGTCATAAGTATACCAAAACAAGGCTGCCATTCATGCATCATTACAGCGCTTTTGAATTCTGCTCAACTCCAATGCGCCAAAAATGTTGCTGTCAAACCGACGTCCAATTTGACAGCTCCAATATAAAATGTGGATATGAGCGCATCGTTGAAAAAATCTTTCTTGTCGTGGACTCCATAACAACAACAATGAAAACTTCACTGATTTCTCTTTTTCGTATACATAAGAAGCAGAATCATCTCGCAGTTCAAGGTTTATGACATATATGCGTCTATTGTGATGGACATTTGGCCATTTTGCTTTCTTTTATGGCTTCTTCTGCTGGAGCCGGCGAAATGGCTTTGGCTTTAGCATATGATACGCCATATATATTTGCAAGAAATGCCTCGATTACACATTGACCTTTTTGAAAAGAAACGCTCAAAATTTCATAAAGAGGGACACTTACATAGAAAATATCCCGCCTAAATCTGACTGACAAGTTTCCGACGAGGGCGTCTCCGGTCAGCACTTGGAGTTCAGTCGTATCATTACTTCCCACATTGAATTCTTGGATCAAGCCCGAGATTTGCTCATTCTCCGTTGTGTAGAACGTGTTCGGCATTCTTGCTCCTAAGCCCTGCTGCAAATTGAAAAAAAACTATAATTTTTCAAGAAAATCTTCAGAAGTTTGCCAATTTTTCAATTTTTTTACCATTTACAACGGTCGCATCGAGTCCAACACTTGGGACCGATGGGAGCCTGCACAAGTAGTAGGAGCGAACCTTGCTGATTCTCCCTTCCACCGCATCACCGATTATTAATTAATAATTTTCTTCATCATCTTTCTTTTCACAATTTCAAAATTATGTGCTGCGAACTTTTTTGAAAACACAGAATTGCCAGCATTCTCATGTTCAAACTTTTGCAATTTACAGAACACAATTTGGCTGCGATTGTTGTAACTACAAAGAAATTAATTTTCACTACTCAGCACCATTCACAAACAACCATACACAAATTTCTCTCTGTCACGCTATTCGAACACATGCGAGTTGCTGCCTGACACGTGGTGCCCAGTACAATTCCCACACACTTTTAGCCATACACACAGGTCAAAAGGCAGGGCTGAAATCCGAAGAAGACTTTTTGGATCCTCTTCTTGTCCATGCCGTAGCACTACTCGATGGGTTTCCGGCCACTTTTCCCCAACTTTGTAATCGCGAAACGAGAGTGCGAGTGTCTGTTCACCAAAGAGATGTACTTGAAACTGGAGAAAGTTGGCCGGGTGGTTGGAGGACGATGAGATTCCGTGGCTCTTTCTCATCGCTCTCTCCGAAGTCTCCAGTAATTCCAGTTGCAGCAGTTGAAGCTTGGCGAGGCCGCCATCCCATCTCCTCTTGCTGCTGCTTGTTTTTCATCGGTCCGAATATATTTGCTTTCTCCAGCAGTTCACACACAACATGGATGCAACTTGGAACCAAGTCAGATCCAACAACGTTATACTACCATCCGCTTGCGCACTTGTATGGTCCTTCTTTCCCATGTATTCTTCTTCGCTCCAGCAATACCAAAGACACAGTGATATTCTGTGTACACTTTATTGATTTCCAGGCTATGCCAGCCATATACATGTTCCAGCAGCCTCTTCTTCTTTTTCTTTCCTTCTCTGCATGCTGACTCGGTCTTTTTCTTCTCGCTTTCACAACAACAGCAGATTTACAGATTCAAACGTCCAGCAGTTGAGCGTTTCTTCTTTTTTGTAAACAAAGCGCTCATTACATAAGACCGTAGGAACCAACACAGTTAATGGCGGAGGTGTTCATTAAACTGTATTCAAGTCAGAGACTAAAAACGCATGGTCAGAGACCATAGAAGTAGTTGGTTGCAGCAAGCAAGTACCAGTCGGCGATGGATGCCAAAAAATTGCCGTCATGTTATAGGCTATATGCCAAATAGTAGAGGCGGAAAAGGAAACCTTGTCAGAGGTGTAATATTACAGCACATTAGCCTATTAATTTGCCATGGAGAAACGCGTGTTGGGAACTACCAACACGGACCATAGGCGACTTTCTCCATTTGGAACATGCTGGGCTCATATAGCTCCTGTGACAAAACCCCAATTACTCACACGCTTCACCCGCTTCAACCTTAATCATTATCATTTCGAATATGTCTAATGTATTTTCTGCCGTTGAGTACTGACTGAATCAAGTTTGGAGGTGAGTTGATGTTGTTCTAATGACTCTTGGGACTGGGAGCTGATGTTTATTACAGTGTGGCGTAGTGTCGGAAGGCTTTGGATTATGTTCTGGAATACATGGCGGATAAACAAAAATTGGATTTGAGTGTCCATTGTCATCGAGTATCGTCACCTTCCACTTTTAGACTAGCTAAATTCAGTTGCAGGTGAGACAGGTGCATGAAGCTTCGGTCATTATTGATGCAGGGAGGGGCGATCCGAAATAATACCCGAGGAAATTCATTTCAGTTTTTTAAAGAAAATATGCAACTTCATATGTGGGTTCAAGAAAGCCGGGCGATCGACATTTCATTTAGGACACTGAAACGCTCCCTAGGGGCCAAGCGAGAAGCTACAAAATCCCAAATCTTGGGTGTGGACGAAGCGAAACTGAATTCTTTGGGTTTAAGGGTGTCAAAAAGTCGGGAGATTGAGATTCGGGCCGAAACCAAAAGAAATATATTAAAGATTTGTCACAAAAATCTTGGAACTTAAATGGCTTCAGTACCTGTACTAACCGTTTGTTTGTTTACATACAAACAAAAGTTTGTTGTGAGGAGAAAATTTTAGTGAGGAGAAATCCGTAGCGTTCTTAATGGACACGGGCGAAAGAGCGGGGAGAGAAAACCGTGTGCTGGAGAAGAGAAAGCGGGGGAGAGAGAAAGTAGGCCATTGAGCTGCGGATGGAGCCATTGAAGAGCGCGCGTACATTTAAAAGTTGATCTTGGAATTGCGAGGGTTAGAAGGCAGTTTTGTTGCTCTCCTGTCAATACGAGACAATACGTCAGTCAGCTGAATATAATACTGTAGATCGTAAATACACAGGCGTTTTAAGTGATATAAACATTAATTAATTTGAACATTAGACATTAGATAGAAGAGTTTACATCGATAGTTATCTTTAGTGAGCATTCAAAGACATTTTAAAGTTGATCAAAAGTTCAATCGATTCCATAGACAAACTGACAAGTAAAAATAGTGGATGTAACAATTTTAGTTTTAGAGATTTTGATTCAATTGTGATATTTTGACAAGGTGCTATATAACAGTTTGAAAAGTTTTATTAGAGGAAAATAGATGAGAAATGGTTTGAACAAAGTATTGAAATAAAGTCAAAATGTCTAGTTCAGGGCTCGTAGTTCCGATAATTTTATGGGGTAAAGATGCCCCTACGCACGCAATCAACTCTATTGCTACTAGCCCGGACTTGAATTGCATAGTTACGGGTTGTCAGGATGGACATATTTGTATCTGGGATGTGACAAAGCAGCAAGCAAGTAATGGAAACAGTGAATTTGATGTAAGTTGAAATTGGAAATAGTAAAGCTTTGAAATTGTTGAAAGAGCTATTGAAATAAGGTTTTAATTGGAAACTTGTTGTTTTGCAGATCATCCCCAGGTGTTTCTTGATTGGCCATCAGGGAGCAATTCTCGCTTTGGCGTACGTGAAATTGAACAGTTCCACTTCTGATCTCATAGTCAGTGCTTCGGAAAATGGGTAAGATTCCATATTTGGGTTTTGATATTCAGGTGAGGTATAAAAGTAGTTGTGTTTACGATGTAATCTGTTTTTAATGACAGGGAGTTGTGTACGTGGGACGCACAGGACGGAAGGTGCTTAGAGACATCGTGTCATAAAACTAACTTGACTCATACTAGACTGCAGCCATACACTTTGGCATTCAATCAAGATCCATTGGTGTTCTGTACGGGCTTTTATCCTGATGTAATCCTTGTGAATCCAGTCACATTGGAGCCTGTGATGCAGTTACATTCTCATGTTAATCCTGATTGGATTAGTGCGCTTCATGTCCTAAGGCCGAATAAGAAATTAGGTGAGACATTATGCCCCAGCATGAACAAGTTAATTCCTGGATGTTATTGAATATTGAAGATATCTTTGTGTTTTGTAGATGATGTTATTCTTGCACTCACAATCAATGGAACTGTAAAAGTCTGGACTATTAATGAGACCGAGTTTAAAGACAAGGCGCCGCTGTTTGAAAATGAGTCAAAGCAGATAAGATTGAAGAATGCTGTGACGTTGGTCTGCTGTGTGTACAACAATCGGACGGTACTGATTGTGACTTGGGGAGTATGGCAGATCTATGACGCAGGGGACTTTTCTGTGCTGGCACAGTCGAAGGCACCTACAAATGAAAAATGGATTGGTGGAAGCTTCACTGCTCCGGATCGGGTCATCATTTGGGCATCATCGGGCAAGTCGTACTTGTTCAGGCTCCCGAGCAAGTGAGTTGATTAGTAGATTCGATGAAATCAGTCCACATTTCTGCCGGCAGTTATACTAACTGAAGTATTTCTGATTTGTAGTTGCAATGTGGAATCCAAGGACTTTCACAAGCATGCTTTGAAAGAAGATCCCTTCTGCTACTGTGTAATCGGGGTGCCGTCTTCAAAACTTCTTGTTTCACCTCCAGCTGTGGTGTATCTTAACATGAAGCCCCAAAAACTGATCCTCAGAGGCGATGTTGGGGGCAAACTAGTCATTTGGACTATACCCGACGTTACTAACAATCAACTGAGTCAGTTGAAGCAAGATGAAAACTTCAAACCCCCAGAAGTTCCTCCTATTTGTGCAAGCAGTCTGCAATCTTCTTGGGACTTGTTGAAACCATGCCCTCCTGGAATCTTGGATCAGTTTGTGAGCATGTGGATCAATTAATTGAATAACAAAGAGACACTAAGTTAACGTTTTCGGGGATTTGTATTTCAGGATACGGATGAATGCCGTGGCCCTTTGCTCTCTTGTAGTATCTACCTAGCTCAGCAGTCCCGATTGGTTTGTGGGAGAGAAGATGGATCGATCGTCGTTGTTCCTGCCACACATACCATCATGCTGCATTTATTGCATGGACGCCACCAACAATATGAAGGTAGGAAAAGATACAATTCAGTTGAAGTGAATGAAGAAACAATTTTTTTAAATGAGATTTGTGTTCAGAATGGCCATTGCACCAACTTCTACTAGGACATAAGGGACGTGTTAACTGTCTCGTCTATCCTCATGGAGTACATCCACGATATGATCCTGCGTATCTAGTCTCCGGTGGACGAGATTTTTCTGTGATCCTATGGGACATAGTAAAATGTGAACTAGTTCATCGATTTTGTGTTCATTCTGGAGAAATTACACAAATTTTGGTGCCACCACCCGAATCTAGCGTAAGCTTACTTTTGTCGAAAGAATTTTACTTGTTGAATGGACATCCTTTATCTTACATGAAATGTTGTACTCATTACAGACTCGAGTTCTCCAAACTGTATGCAGTGTCTCTTCTGACCACTCGGCGGCTCTTTTGAGTCTTCGAGAAAGCAAATGCATTTTACTAGCCTCAAGACATCTTTTCCCGATCGCGTCGATCAAGTTCAGGCCATTAGACGATTTCTTAGTAGTAGGCTGCTCTGACGGTACTGTGTACGTCTGGCAGATGGAAACCGGGAATTTGGACCGTGTCCTTCACGGAATGGCTGGTTTGGATGTTCTTCAAGCTTGCGATGAAAATGGCAATGTTGTGCAAACTTCCTCCGACCTCCTTGCTAATCCAGCTGTACATTTTTTTCGAGGGTTACGTTCAAGAAATCTTGCTGCAATTCGTCATGCTGCACAAGTGAGTCAGTTGAATTTTTCATATGAATGAAATAGTTAAGAGAACTAATGTTTACCGAATTTTCAGCGTGGTCTCCATCATTTGCACGGGTCTGGACATCATGGTCCGGTAGACCCACTAGACCATGGTAGAACACGTATTCCGCCACTGATCATCCAAGGCTTGCGAAATCACCCCGGCGATCCAGAATCTCACATTTGCTTCTTCGATGTTGAAGCTTTAATCATTCAGCTTTTGAACGACGAATACAGTGCCGTGTCACCAGCTACGCTGGAAGCCCAGGGATTGATTAATCAAACCGAGTATGTAAAAATCTTTGGCTTAACTCATTCAGATAGCCCTGATGCTCAAAAGAAAATTGCTGGTCAGTTTTTTACTTTGATTCTCCTTCGAAATTGAAGGATACGGCAATTGTGACCTGAATTTTTCTATTCTCGCAGATTTCTTCGGCAAGGTTAAAGATAAAGCTGGTGACCTGGAGAAAAGTTTGAAAGACAAAGACAGGCATGGTAAGCATTTTATGATCCAAATCTATGTTGGGAAAATCTTTTGTAAGGGTTGTCTCGTGCTCGCGTGTTGGGTTTTACTGTCGGATTCTATTCTTGATAATCATGGGCGAATATTTATTGGGTGCAGGACTTCTAGCTAAAGTGAAAAAGGGTGCGGAAAACATACAAGCCAAAGCAGAGTCAGCTTTGCTCATTAAACAAGAAAAGGAGTCAGCATCACGGAAAAGTAAAAGTTCGATTGATTAGACGCTTTTTATGCATTAACGTTTAGAACTTACAACTGCATTGCTCTTTAGCCTGATCGTGATTTAGCTTTGTACATATAACTCTGCTTATCGTTGGACGTTAGTTTGTGGTGCAACTTTGGTATCTATTATTGTTTCCCGCGTTGAACAGTTTCCCGTTTAATTTGCCTTCCATTTTTCAGTACCTTAACTCTTCTGTCCCAGTGTAGCTCTGCCAATACTTATAGTCGTTTTATTTTACAGACTCCACTGCGAGCTTGAATCTTGTCGATGGACTTCCCACCCAGAAGCGAAACCGAAACTTATGTTTCGAATCTTCTATTCCGATGGAAATAGCGCAGCTTTTACTGAGCTTGCTTCTCGGCTGGGGATTAGATTCTGAAATGGACACAATCTCTGAGCAGAGGCTAGGCCTTTTGAAGCCTTTGGTACCAGTATCTTTCGGGCAGATATCCAGATCAGGCAAGTAGTTAAAACAAGAATTAAGAAATCATTATGTGATGCTAACTCATAGTTGACTACTGACATTTAGGATACATGTCCGTAATGTCACCAACGTGGAAACCAAGGAAGGTTGGAGACCTGCAGCCAACGGAAGACATGACATTAACTCAGCGAGTGAAATATTTTACTTCCTTGCTTCACTGGGAAGTTTCCTCCAGTCTCACAACTAACCACCTTTTGGGCATCATCGCACTGGCGAACACGCTGATGTCTATGCAAAATGCAACGTTTGTTCCAGAACAAGAGCGTCTCCGTCGAGCCAATAGGCCATCCACCAGAACACCACCTACTCAAGACGATGCTTATGTCACACAACAAGCTGCGAGCAAACATGGATGGTCATTGGTGGCTACAATGCATTGCGTTATGCTTCACGAAAAACTGAGCAAGTATAACTACCAGGAACCGCTAGTGGAAGGATTAGCGTTGCGTTGGCAAGACCGGTGCGTTGAGATTCGGGATGCAGCACAAGCACTTTTACTGGCCGAATTATCCAGAATGGGCATCGAAGGTCGAAAGAAGCTGGTTGAGTACTGGGCAGCATTCCTTCCGACATACAGCGGAGATGCTTTCGCCATCGCATCCAATCAGCCTTTGCCACAGCCGCAGGCAAAGGAAACTCCTCCGAAGCCTCCAGTTGAGGAAGAAGCAGACGATGAATCAACCAAAGACTATGATGAGGAAGAAGTTGCAGCTGCTGGTAAGTGAAACACCTGATGACACACCTGTCGTGTGGCTTTTGAATTTGAATGTATGTCTGGATTAATCAAAATCGTTATATCCTATCTTTGTAGATGTCGTTAAGAACGCCGCTGGAGAGAACAAACGAAAACAAACTACCGCAGTTATATTACTAGGAGTAATTGGTGCTGAATTTGGAACAGAGATTGTAGGTACAAATGTTGATAGTCGTCGAACTGGTGCTGGAATTGAAGGATTTGGAGTTGGCAACAGTAACTTAGCAAGATTGACTAGTAAGTTTTCATGTTTTCGGTGGTTTTCTCTATCAGTGGTGGTTGCTTCTAACTACCGAATTTCTTTGTGTTGCAGGCAAGTCATTGACTTATTTACTACTGAATCCACCTGGAGCACGCTCGAATCCGTATTCAAGTCTTCGTCGAGCTGCTATTGATCTGATTGGAAGAGGTTTCACTGTCTGGGAGCCATTCCTGGACGTATCCAAAGTCTTGTTAGCGTTATTAGAATTGTGCTGTGAGGCGGATCATCTCGTCCCAAGGTAGGTCATTACAAACTAAATGTCTTCAATGTTGGTTATTGGCAACTGTAAAATGTTTTTGTCTTGACAGCATGTCATTTGGACTTCCTTTGACACCACCTTCTGATGCCTGTCGTACTGCAAGACATGCTCTGACACAGATAGCAACTGCAAGACCTGCAGCATTCATCACAACAATGGCCCGCGAAGTTGCGCGCTTCAACACGCTGCAACAAAACGCGCAGACCATCCAGATCAATCTGAACAACGTCATTCTTAATCGTTCCAAGCCCGAGATTTTGCGTGTCATTGAGCTTTTGATCGAGAAGATGCAGAGTGAAATCTCAGATCTGATTGTCGAGGTAAGTTGTACTTTTCCAAGATCTGAAATAGCTGCTGAAGGTAGTTCTAAACTGAAATTGATTTTTAGGTAATGGACATCGTTTTGCATTGCGTCGATCACGGTCATTTGAAGACAAAAGGATTAGCAGAAGTTTTCCCTGTTTTGTGCCGTTTCTCACAAGTCAGTCATTGCGCACAAACAAGAAGAATCGGTGTTGGTGCTAAGAATGGAAGCATTGCAATTTACGAATTGCGCTCGAACAAATGTCAGAATATTCCAGCTCATTCCAGTGCTGTGACAGCTTGTGCTTTCAGTCCTGATGGCAAGTATCTGGCAAGTTACACTTCTTCAGAGAACAAAATGTCGTTCTGGCAGGTAAAACTTGTGAATTAACTCAGTCAGTTGTGGCGTATGATCATTGCGTGTTCCAATTGATGTTTGACTAACCGACTTTTTCTATCTTTTTAGCAATCCAGCAGTGGCATGTTTGGACTCGGTCATACTCAAACTAGGTGTGTGAAAACAATCAGCACTATTCCACTCCCAGAAAATCTCAGACATGCTCTCCGTGGACCGAAGCTGATATGGACCGGAAGTCGTAATGTTAGTTTAATGCTAGCTGATGGTTCAGAAAACCGCTACGGTGTTTAAGTGACTTATCTTCGGAATAGCTTGTAGTGATTTTAGTGAATTTTACTTTTTTATGTACATCTTCTGTGACTTCATCAAAGTTTAAACCGTGTTTCTGTCGAAAGATCTTATCATTGCTTTGAAGATAATTTTATGATTTAGTTAGTTTGCCTTTACATGTACGCTATACATATAGTAGTCGTCGTCGTATGAACTTTAGACTAGTACGATCTATTCCTTGCTGAACAATAAACACATGATGAATTCAAATGATAACGAGTCTTGAAATCGAAATGACTTTATTATTTCCGTCAATTGAGTCAATAGCACCGATGACACTAGAAATATTTTCAAAACAAAATTATTGCACAATTCCCATCAAAATGCGGCGATTCCAGTTATTGCTCTGCCAAGAATCAAGGCGTGGATATCGTGGGTTCCTTCGTAAGTGTTCACAGCTTCAAGATTCATCACATGACGAATAATGTGATACTCGTCACTGATTCCGTTACCACCGAGCATATCTCTGGCTGTCCTTGCTGTAATCAAACAAAATCAAAATGGCATTTAGCTCCAGACTCACGAAACATTTCTGAACAAATCTAATCAACAGTTTATATTTTTCTTACCAATTTCGAGACTTTTTCCACACGAGTTTCTTTTCAGCATGCTAACTTGTTCTGGAGTCCATAATCCATTGTCCTTCAACCGCCCCAATTGCACGCAAGCCATCAATCCGATATTGATCTCAGTCAACATGTCAGCCAACTTCTTCTGAATCAACTGATTCGAAGCGAGTGGACGTCCAAACTGCTTCCTGTTCAGAACATACTCCCTCGCAGCTTCAAAGCAGAACTCGGCAGCTCCTAGCGCTCCCCACGAAATCCCGTATCTAGCATTAGACAAACACTGGAATGGGCCCTTAAGGCCTTCGGAATTCAACATGTTTTCTTCCGGAACTTCAACGTCTTCCATGACAATCATTCCTGTGGCGCTAGCTCGAAGTGAGAACTTGCCCTCGATTCGTGGTGCACTCAATCCCTTCATTCCCTTTTCAAGCACGAATCCCTTAATCTGCTTGTCAAGTTTGACCCAAACGACGAAAACGTCTGCAATTGGTGAGTTGGTAATCCATGTTTTGGAACCGTTCAGGATGTACGTTCCATTTCCGGTCTTTACGGCTTTAGACTCCATTCCAGCGGGATCCGAGCCGGCATTTGGTTCAGTCAAACCGAAACATCCAACAAGCTCTCCTGCGGCCATTTTTGGCAAAAACTTTTCCTTTATCTTCTCACTTCCGAAGGCATAGATCGGATACATGACCAGACTAGATTGGACACTAAGGGCTGATCGGTATGCTGAATCCACTCGTTCAA
>JAQGBJ010003128.1:0-13709 GCA_034698345.1 Sphaeridia pumilis
GAGTGGGAGAAGAGAAAGATTGAAATCTTGATTGGTGTTGAAATAGCCTTTGGTCACATTAATATTTAATGAAGGAGAAAAGTGAAAGCGGCGCGTCAGCGAGTGTTAAGTTAAAGGGTGCGTTGAACAAGTAGTTTGTACTTTGCTGAAGCTTTTAAGGGCATATTCTCCAGCAAAAACTCCCGTTAATAATTTAGTGACTTTTGCAAAGTTGGTGTACACCTGTGGTTCCGGTTTACGCGGGTGGAGAATGAGTCTGTTTGCTTGAAAAATATATGAATCACTGGCTGAGCGGATACAAAACAACTAACAGAAATTCTATCAAAATTATATTTTTCCCAGTCTTTTTTGTAGAATTTATACAAAAACTTTAGCTTCGAATAGGGAATTTGCGGTTGGTTCCACGTACGTAACTAAAAGAGACTTTCGTATGAAAAGTTTGCCCAGGCTTAAAAATCTAACGCGCCCCAAGACTTGTTTCAGTTCCGCAAGTTCAATTCCGGAACCATCAGGTACATACGACCATGAGCTGTTTCAAGCCCAACAACATTGATTTTACATTATGTAATTTCACCTCAAGGTGCGTATATATTTGAACAAGGAACCGCAATGCCGTACGGGAATTTAAAGCTGTTCAAACATGGTTTATACTTTGAAATGTTTTTGACTCGCGTATGATCAAACGGAGATTTACCTCAGAGTACCTTGAAACCTGGAAACCTGGAGAATCGATTGGGCCTCCTGAGGGCCTGTATACTTTGTACAACACAGTATTTACCGTTCGTTCGAACAAAGCTTTCTACGAATTTTGGAAAATAGATTGAGCATGTTTACTGTATACACAAGCCGCAAATGCATAATTGATGTTGTTGGTGGTAGTGGGAATCGAAACAATAAAATATATATATGTGTATACAGTATTGATTCTTGTGTTGGCTGTCAGTCTTTGTTTTCAAGTTTTTCAAGGGAGCAAAAGTGTGTTCGACAGCAACTGTCTAGATTGAATGGAGAAGCAAGAGAAAATACACGGCTCGCTTTGCACTACTGAATAATCAATCACATGAAAAGAAAAGCATTGGAAAGTAGATGGTTGCGCCAGTCTCTTCTTCTAGACCGATAGACGCCAACCGAAGCATGTTGATTGACGAGAGATAGTGAAATCAAAAAGGAAGCATACGCTTAAACACACAAGTAACAGAAAGATATAGTGCAAGTCGAGACAGCGAGAGACTTTGTCCAAGACTATTATTTCGCAATTGGTTATTACGTAAAACGACTCCAGTGTTTGAGTGTTTACTGCTGCAGGTGTAGCCGAAAGTGTCGCCAGAGCAAAAGCGCCATCTGAGAGACGTTATCTATTCATTAGGGTCAAGACGATACGACATTGAGGCATCAGCAGCTTGTGTTTGATCAAAATAGCCTATAATTTTAGCGATCGATTACTGGACAATATTGGCTTGATATCCAGGAGTTAAGCTGGGTGTTTGCGAGCAATTTTGATTAAGGTCTAAATATATATTTTTCTGTGGCTTCTTTAGGTGGTACTTTTAGACCGAGTCCGTGGATCTATAACATCGACTGAATCAGTAAAATCCGTTCCATTCACATTGACGGGCGGTCCTGTCGGCTTGGGCTCCTTCCCGCCGCCGCCCAGCGTTTTGCTAGCGCCCGCAAAACCATATCGAGGATCTCCGATTGGAACCATTTATGATTTGCGCATTTATGCCTGTGAGTATACTTTATTATTGCTTTCTCGTATATATACAACATTTGTATGTTTAGTATGTATCTTGCAAAAATCTGCTTCCTTCTCTTTTCTCATCAGTGCCAAAATATCGATCGGTTTTTGCTTCACTTACCGCTAACAATACGGGGGCCGTAAAACAAAGCTGTTTTGTTGCGGGGAAAGAGAACCGTATGCGAGAATTGAGATTTTTGTGACAACAAGCATTTTTATGGTGTGTGAGCAATAAAAGGAAAGCACAATTTTTTATATCCAGGAATCCTCCAGGAGTGTAAGACATCATAAATTCAACACATTTCAAAAAATAAGTTGTGAAAATCACAGCAGGAGTGTCTGATTTCAAAATATGATGGAATTTGGGGTGAAATTTTTGGAAAAACTTGAGAATTACTTCACGTTTATATTTTTCCAAGCGTAACGAACAAGAAAAACTATAGGTGAATCGATATTTAAAAAATTTTAACGTTGCTGAATATGCCTTTAGGGAACACGATTAGGTTCACTAAATTTCTTGTACACAGGGGTTACTAAATTGTGATATTGTGAAGGAATTCGGAATTCAAAAGCTTTGGAATTCTAGAAGAAATGTCGTCTAAAATGTGTGTGTTTGCAATTTAACAAGATCGTTATAGGAGATGAAAGAGAAGCAATAATGATTAGGATCAGGATAGGCAGGAGGAGCTGGAAGGATGTTTAAATTGGAGAGTCTTCAGTTTAGTTTGTGTATGCATAACAACATATCGACAAGTGCTAACGGATGTCTAAACCATTAGAAAATCGATTTTAGAGAGAAAAAGGTTCCAAGGCCAAATAACGTATATACGTAAGCAAAAACAGATTGAGAAACTATGCACACAAGATTAGACTTTGCAAGTTTGGGAGACCAAAGAAGAAATTGAAGAAGAAGAACAAGGTTACAGGAAATTAAAAGATTTCGCGAGGGCAAGATTTTGCAAAAGTAGTTTTCTTGGGCGATGCCGATAAAGACGCGTGTATTAACTACTGCTGTTAATTTTGGCGCTTGTATGTGCTTTGATTTTAAATTGCTATAATGAAATCAATCAAGTTCAAGACCGTTGGATCTAATGCAATTTAGTGAGAACCTTGCTGATGATTTTCTTTTGTGATTTTCAGCCGACCGTCCCGAAGAACGACCGCCCAGAAGACACTTGATTCGGTTAGCACTTCGTGCAGTTCAGAAGCCTTGCATTCATGTCCCTTTCGAGCTTAGCAGTCGCATTGAAGCACGTCCCACGTTTCTGAGTCGGGG
The DNA here is from genome assembly GCA_034698345.1 of Sphaeridia pumilis. NCBI lineage: Eukaryota > Metazoa > Arthropoda > Collembola > Symphypleona > Sminthurididae > Sphaeridia > Sphaeridia pumilis. Next base: position 3,015 of record JAQGBJ010003128.1, read on the forward strand.
CAAAATCAAACTGTCCTGCGAAATTAACAAGAATGCCGTCCGATACGGAGAACCAGTTGAAATTAGTGTGTCTGTTCAGAATAATAGTCGAAGTTCCGTCCGAAAATTAGAGGTAAGTTTGTTGGCCACAGTTCTTGTCGCATTCAAAAATATGTGAGAACAGTAGCAACAGAGTGAACAGAAATGTAGAAAAAATACTGATAAAAGAAATTTGAGAAAGAGAGCAGGCTTTAGAGAAAAGTTGGATTGACGGCTACATTTCCGGTCGCTGCTGGAAGCAAATTGTCTTTTTGTACAGAAAGATTACATACATACACTTTTTCCCCATGTAATAGCTTTTCTAAAGGGTTTCTGGAGGGTTGGCTGAGGTTGAAGTAAAATCTACCGCGATAGGAAGAAAAATCAATTCAATTTGTTAGCCACCTTTAAGCACGTGTATTGGAGGCTAGAACTCGAGACCTGTATTTCTTATTGTTATTTGGAAAACTGAAACCCTCGATGTTTTGTCCTTACACTTTTTATTAAAGATCTGCGGTCTGCGGAACTTCAGTCTGCTCAATAAACCTAGGCGAATCAGTTCCCACAGCGAAAATATAAATTTTGACCCAGACACTAGACTTCATGTCTAGCTCTCAGCTTCAAGTCTGACAAGCTTCATTTCTTCACCCAAACTCCAGACGTCTGAGGCTTCCGACGGTTTACAGCCTTCTTGTATGATCTCGTTCCACTTGCTTCAACTTCTTCCAGACCCAGGAGAAATCTAGAAGAAAAACATTGCAGAAACTATGTCTAGCCAAGGGGAATAGAGCAAATTACAGACTAAACCACAACACCTAATTACTCCCCGACCAAGAAGACTGACATTTGCTTGAGATAACAAAGAAACTAACCTTCGAATTGAGAAGTTTAAGAAGGATTACGTAACAAACGGTAGAAAGTTTGTGGAATATTTTACACGCCCTCACATAATCTTCCTGGTGTTGCAAACCTCAAGTATTCGAGTTTGCTAGCTGGAAGCGCGTTAGTAATACACAATACACTGTTCAAAACATACTATCTTTGGCTAAAACTTTACTCATAACAGATTCAGGCTTTCTTACAAGTTTCAACAACATTTTGTCCTTGTGCTTGACAGGTTTCGTTGGTTCAACAAGTGGACGTTTGCATGTTCACCTCCGGCAAGTTCAAGAACGCTGTGGGACTTGCAGACGACCCAGTCGTGATTGGTCCAGGTGCTTCCTTCTTCAAGCGCTACGTCCTCAGTCCACGCCGTGTCCCTGCTCGCCAGTGGCTTGCGCTCGAAGAAGCATTTGGGCGCGAAGCGGTCCTGGCGCCCTCTACAATCATTGAAAATGTTCAAGGGTCCAATATTGGCGTACTGCCAGCGCACCTGGCAGGAAATGCCAGAAACGTTTTTGCCATCATTGTCTCCTACTACGTCAAGGTGTTCTTACAGGTATGTTGGAAATATAACAAACCAAAAATTCTTTTCATTCTTTTGTACGCATCATAACGACGACGACACACTCGGATTTTGTTCCAACTTTCCCCTTTGAAACCTGTGTTTTTTGTTGTAGTCTCTTTCACAACCAGCTTCGAATCTCAATTTTGCGGCAAGCCGTGAAAAAAAGTTCCATCGGATTCTAGAAAGATTTAATTAGGCCCGCCGGGTTCCAGATAAAAACGGGTGATATTCAGCGAAGCATAAAATAGAGGGAAAATGTAGGAAGTCCAGAATTGTGAACAGATATTTAAAGTGGCTTTGCATGGTGAAAATAATTACTGATACTTGCAATTAAAATATATGTGCATGTCAAATATTTTTTGGTCGTCCTTCACAGGCTTGATATGACGCCAACGTGAAATTTGCATCTACCGCCCACTCACAGTTGTACCTCTGCAATAGGATTTTTATTTTTAAAGTTTGTTTACATACAAGAGCATCTGCAGGCCCAGAATATGCTTTCAAAATAGTACCATGAACTCTAGAAATGGTGTTCGAAACAGATACCGGCAAACATGGACAAACAAGTTGGAGAAAGTCAACCATTTGTTTACGTAAATTCAAAGAGGATCAAATTTTTTCAGAGACCCCAGATTCTGTCTGGGTCGCAAGTTGCAAAGCCTTGAATGACAACCTTTTTATATTCGACAGCTTCTACTATTCTTTTCGAACCGCCTCTGCCTTTTTTCTTTGATTAAACAAGCATATGAATGCATGGAATATATAAACAAACTTTTTCTTTGTACTTGAAAACCTGCTCATATCATGTGTACTAGGACAGTGCATAAAGTCTGAAAAAATAAATACCCGCTTTTTCAAGAAGATGAAATGGAACAAACGTGTCAGAGCCCAGTGCCGCCTTATTGTCTACGACACCCAAAGGGCAGGCAGGTGAAAGTTTCTTTTTCTTCCGGAGCTAAAACAAAGTATAGCATCAAGAGAGAGAAACTAGAAAAATATGAGAGAAAATACACTGCTCCGTTTTGTCATAAAGAAAAACGCGACATTTACCAACGTAGAAAGAAAAAACCGGGCTCCACTAAGCTCTTTTTTGCTTGTGGCGTTAGAAAAAGTTGGGACATACGTCATACACGGGTTCGTCGAGGTCTCCTGTACGTAACAAGAATTGCTCCTAAAATTCACACCTGTGAACGACTTGATCTACAAATAACATCAAGTTTTATAGTGCACCGTACCGCAGTAACACCAGAATAAAACGTGCCGCCTTCTAAATACTACTGCATTTCCCGTCAGTTAGCTCGTTGTTTACATTGTCCGTGTAACGATCCGTGACTGCCGCCATATTTACCTTGGATCGTCACAGTTTGTCCGGTGGAGGTCAAAGAGAGGTAGAAGCGAGTATTTTGTCAAAATTAAATTCTACCAGGCCATACACATCTGTTGCTATATATATAAACTGTCGCAGCTAATTTTGGTGGAAAAAGAAGGTAAAGCCGGAGCTGCTATATGTCATAATTCCCTGGGTTCCAGAGCGGGATTATTTTCTCGTTCCCGGATCTTTCTCTGGAACGGCATGAACATACATCACCCACAAATTATTGCGTAAGCAACAAAGTAAACAGTTTTGGCGTCGTCGTCGGCAGTCTACTTTTGCAGCCTTGACAAAATGGACTTGTGAGTGAGAAAATTGCTCACAATATTGGAAAAGCTCCGCATGTTTTTTTGTACACATACACATCATGAGCCCCGCAAAGTAAACAACAAAATTGCGTCTTCCTGTAATAGGAATCTAACGAGATTAGAACCATTTTTTTTTTGAACTTGGCTAAATTACATGGTACACGGAAACGTATACGCTATAAAAAACCTTTGATTCCTCCAATTACAGGTGAAGGTGGTCATGGGAAGTTTTTGTCTCGGCCAATGCATCAAGGTCCCATTTGTTCTTCTTCCGCCTGAAAATGCAGGACCTGACCCCTACCCAGATCCCTGGACGGGCCTCATCCCATTTGAAGTCCCCGATCACGAACTTCAAGGCCGAAGAATCAGCAATGCCATTGCTTCAGCCCTAACTTCCAGCATCACAGCTTCAGGAGATTGCAACAACGTCGAAGACAATGATGAAATTCCAAGTATTGCAGAACCAGGCCCAAGTAGTGGCGAAAGGTCCAATTCGGTCGTTGCTCATGTGACCACAACCTCGGAATGCCGAGCGGCCGCGGCAGCGGCCGCTGCGGCGTCACTTCTTCAACTTGGTGGTGAAAACAAAAGTGAAGAAAAACAAGAAGAACCACAACCGTGCTGTAGTACACAAATTAGGGATCAAATTACAATGGCCGTGAGAACTACAAGTTCGGCAGGTGGCGTTGGTGGTGGTGGAACAACCAGTGGCGGCTTGACCATCAGAGAAACTGTGCTCTGCGCCCATTCTCCAGCTCGGGTCATTTCGCAAACGCCAATGACTCCAGCCCAAGAAGCCCAGTTTGTTCTCGAAGAATTATCATCTTCTAGACTAGGGGATCAGCAAAATAAGTTACTTGAGGATAAAGCGGACGAGTCAGAACAGCAACTGAGCATGACGACGTATTTGGACGATAACGAGTCTTGAGAGGTATGACGTACATGTATAGAGTACGTAAAGTTGATTAATCAGAAGCAAAATTCAATATTGGCTCTTGTCGCCTCTTGAGGAAGTTTTGCGGGGAAATGATGGGCGAGAGAATTCCAGTAATTACGCTTAATGACGTCAATCAAACGCTGTTGTCAAGGACACGGTCATGGGAAATGAGTGAGTGTGTGTGTATAGGTGTACAAGACAGAAATAAATATATTTTTTGCAAAGGGGTAAATACCTGTCTAGCGGAAAAGTCTAGTCTGATAATGATCGTTGGTTTGTTTGGTATGGTGAAATTCTGATTTTTTTAATAGTCGCAGAGCTATATTTTTGTACTCTCCAAGCCCAACGGTCTTAAGAGCCCCTAAAGATTCAAAGGCTTTCAGAGTACAGAACAGGTGGAATTGGCGGCAAATTCAGTGTGAAATATAGTTAACGTAGATTTCGATTACAAAATTTTAGATTCAATTCCAAAGGACGACCAGTGCAAAAGAATACATTAATACGCTTAAGGAAAAACAAACGTTTAAATGAATTACGACTTGAAATTATACTGATCGAGCTTCAATCCACTCGACTCACATAAGATCAGCAGCAAATTAAATGTCAAATAATGTTTGCTGTTCTCTTAAAATTTGAAACTGATTTTAGTGTGTTTACGATACCTTATAAAAATCATGTTTGGTGATTGTGATTGGTGCAGTGGTCGAAAGTGTTTGTATACGCCATAACAATTGAAAAGTAAGCCTGCACATAGATGTCGCTAGTATCCGCACCATTGTTGTAGCGCGCAGCCAGAAATATCCACAGTGTATACCTGATTTGATTGAATAGAATTGTTGTAGTTGTTGATTGATTCTTAATCAAGAGTGTGCCACGTAAAATGTTTGTTACTGTTGACATGAATGTTGTGTTAAAATTTTAATCTTTGCTAGCTTGTAAAATTAATTTATATCAGATCTCACTGTGATGCTCATTGCGAAATCACAAAATACTGAATCAAAAGGTTCTATCTGTATTATCATCAATGTTGATTAGGCTATTTCAAGCCTTCCCGACTTGTTTCTATTGTTGTTCATATAATTGTCGTCTTAATGAAAGTAAGAACTGAAAAATCTAATTTCTGGTTCAGCTTCTTCGTACGACACTTAACCTAAATTTTTAATGCCAGTGCCAGTAGCATTAATAAGCTTCAAAAAATGTTCATGGAAGAAGCTTCTACGCTCGCACAACATAACTTCCATCCCTTTAATCTATTCATAATCCCAATTCTGTACATAATTAATCCGCAGAATACCCGCTTCAAGTACATACTGGATACACTTTTGCATTCAGCGTATAACTTGAGCTCTTTTACTCGCTCTCAAAACATGCATATTCACTTGGTAATAATCTTCTCCAGTTAAGCACGCCGGCCTACTTTTGCGTGAATCCTTTGGCCATTATTTTCACTTCATTAGTACCACTATACACATTAAACAGGTGAGCCAGAATTTCCAGGATCGTGGCGTTTCATTGCGTTCTCAGCAACTGGGAGCCAACAGTGAGACTTGAAAATTCATCACGACAACAGGCTACATATGTACTTACATTGAGTAATATATATAATATACATACGGCATTTTGGTTCAAAAAACCACTTTACGAACCCCACATTGCGAAACTTGAGGACTTGAACCTCACAATTTATATTTATACTCGCAACTTAGTGGACCCTCCAAAATATTCATTTCCAAACTTTCGTAAACCGTAACCCTTGCATTTCCTCGTTTTAAAAGTAACGTTTTGCGAAATCAAAAGTACAACCAGAATTGCTGAACAGCTTTTACGTTCACGGCTGCTTAAAAATGAACGAGTTTCCCAGGCCCATAATGCGTATGAAAATGACAAAATTTTGCTCATGTACATTAAATTCCCTTGGGACCATTAACAAATCATAAAAAGTAAGCCAACTGCCGACAGTCTTCAAGAAAAGACGCTGAAACAGCGTTGTGAGCAATGCTTTTCTTCTGATCAGGTGAGTTTGGGTGAACTGAGATGCTGTCAAGATGCAAAGCTTCTCCAGCGAGCGGAAGTGGCGGAGATGAATTCAATTCCAGAATTGCTGGTGGAAGAAGATGTGGGAACTGATGCACAAAATACACACGCCTCGAGTAAGAATACAGGGGCTTAAGTCAGCTCTCCTGGAGAAGACACAAGGCAGCCGCCAGGTGAAAGCAAGCTGGAGAAGGCAGGTTGACGTCCGTCCATATGTGTCCCATTTACGTCACTTTTTCCCCATCTTGCAAAGCTGTCGGTCGTACCTATACGTTTATATTATCTTTCAAAAGCTTTTGCTCCTGCATTCTGTGAGAGAATTTCTGATGATGATGATAAGCATCGACGTCCTGAATAAAAGCGTAACAGCAGCGTTTCTCTCCAGCGAAAGTAAGCGGGTTCTGGAGCCAATTATTATGGAAAAGGTACATACTCAAGTCATGGCAGGTGGAGAAGCTGCGTGTGTGTAACCTGGCGTAAATAAACCGGAGGAGGCGTGACAAGAGTGACAAAGTTGTAAAAAGTCAGGGTTTTTGTGATGAACATGTTGTTCCAGGAAGGCCATGCATGTTTTTAAATTTGTGATGAGTTGTTGTTAACAATTCATCGGGGTAAGAAAGGGGTCCAGAGCCATAGGAAAAATAGAAATGGTTATAACAGAGCAATTTGCAACTTTCATCAGATGCAAAAGCTCTTCAACAAACTGTTGGAGCTGGAAAAGGCGCGGAAGTGGACTTTCGATGAGAAAGTTGTTATAAGGAGATTTTAAGGTGGTGAAAGTTGTCGGTATTCAATTAATATACAGTTATACAGTTTGTGTATAATAACTTTGTCGTCGTCTTATTAAAGGAAAACAAAAAGTTGCGTCTAGTTACTGCTCTCATCATGATCGATAGAAGAGCACAAGTTTGTTTTCCATGTCCAAGTTACTAAAATAGGAAGGAGGATAGCTCGTTTAGTTTGTTGGTTCCTGAAAAAGTTTGCCAAAAGTTGTTTACTACCTCGTAGAACAACATGCACAGCGTTTAAGGAAACGTTGCTAGCGTCATGGTAAAAGGAAGAATAGCTATGCGGATGGATGATGAAAGGAGCTGTTTCTTGTCATGTCAGCAAAAGCTTGTAGTAGTAGTTGCTAAAAGTGGAACGATTGCACTTGACTGGCCCAGCAGTTTCTTTGGTCTTTGATGGTTTCGGAATCAGAATCAAGATTGCTGAACGTGCCGCTAAACGGTCTGTGTGTTCTCCTGGATTTAGAGAAAGCTCCGAGGAGATGTTCAGTTCAGGTTGGATACCGATCTTTTTGTATTTTATCTTCCCCCAGAATTTTCTTCTATCTTTTTTTTTAATTTCCACTAGAAACATTCTGAATTTCATGCACAAACTCCTTCAAACTTAAGAAAAAATGAGGCAAAAACAAATCATTTAATTTCACCGCACTTTATATGAAATAGACTCATAGTTACAAAAAACTACGCTTTCGTTGTTGTTTCTGTGAATCAATTTTTGCGTTCCTTCTTGGAAGTAAGATCCAGATTTTGGGCTTCATTTCAATTTCTGATTCGAATCCTGGAAACCCCACTTCTTCTTGATCAGTCAGCATGACTGACGTGAGGTTTAGATTGACATGACTTTGGAATAAAACTTACCCTTGTTTTATTGCTTCCCTTTGCTTCTTGAGAGTCTGGAACATATGGAATCTTACTCTTTTCTGGAGAAACATCCATCTTGTTAACAGAAGAAATACATCTCGGAAAAACATATGCAACGGATACATGTCGAACATGAAACAAAAAAAGAATCTACAATGAAAGTCAAGATTTTTTCTTAAGAAACTTCTCCACAGTAAACGCAATACCTTCACAATTTTGCAATACTCCCGTTCAGTTTGTATTTGATTTACTGGTATGGAACTGCATATCTGAGTCTAGCCTTTTGTATTATAGTGAAGCGTACAGAGTTGTAAAGTTGCGGCTAGTTAATTTTAGAACCTTGTTGTTTACTATACAACTACTACTTACTACCACCGATTCAATTCCTCTGAGAATTACAGGTAAACAACTTGCTGAGGGACGTGTTTGACTCACTCCAGCATTCCAGTCGTAAAGTTTCATGGCAACCGCGTTTGTAAAATGGCGGCTTCCCGCCACGGTAGCACGAAATTCGAGCAACTGATGCAACTGTATATTCGTAGGATTATATGGAAAAACACGTTTGCGAATTTAAGGGAAGCTTTTCCCACCCACGTACAAATCCCACGTAAAGCCACAGAACAGACAGTCGGGAATTTATACGTAAACAGTATACACACATCTAGCGACACTTTTGCAACAACGGCCGTAAGTGGTTTGGTTGAAATATTTCTTGTTGTCAGACTTTCACAGTCCACAGATTCACACACACAAGTTTCGTCAATGGCTGATGAGGTCTCCATTTCCCTTTACCGGTCCCGCACACGGAAATTGCAAACAAGAACAAGAGAAAAGTATCTTGCTGGAAATGATTGAGCGGGAGTGGAAAGACTGTCTTGGACCGGGAAACTCGTGCGGAGACGCTTTGAAGCTTTTCCGGCAATAACAATGTGAGTCCCGGACCGATATGGTTTAATTTGCCACAGCAACGACAAATGAAGAAACCAGCAGCATAAACTGAATGATCAAAATAAGACAGAAAAAAAGACTTTCAAAATGAGCATTTTTTATCGCATTAATAGCGAATGGAAAAAATTCCTCGTTGCACTTATTGTCCTGAAGATCTGCTGCCGGATGACTTATCCATTGCGTTTACTATCAAGCGCCCTCTGTTGCGATTTTGCTTGAAAAGCTCATGTTTTGAAGCTTCAAACTCTACTAAAGGCGAAGAATATAAAATTGCATACGACAGTTAATATTCTTCGATTTTGTCCAACACACATTTATGAAATTGTACTTGCTTATGTATATAACGACTCGGATAGATGACACTAACTGTACTTTGCAGTTTGCAACGAAAGCTTGCATTTGAAATTTTGCTGGCGATTATTGCCAGGTGAAGAAAATTAAGTGATCTGGGCCCAATTTCCCCTTACGGTCATTTCACTCAGCATCGACATTAGACACGGACACACTACACACTCTGAATCTCAATCAGAATCACAATCAGCCAAGATCACGCATTTTGTGTACAGGTGTGTATATTGTAATTGTTCGCATGTTTTGAGACGTTTCCTTTTAATTTTCTTTCGAGCAATTCTCTTTGAATTCCCGTTAGGGGCGGAGGTAAAGTTTCGTCATGCGGGTTTCAAAATGTTTTCAATGCATATTATCTAGTTTTTCACGAATTTTGAAACAAAGTCTTGGAACTATTCTAAAAAAATGCCAAAATTCTTGATTGTCTCATATATTTTTTAGCTCATTTTTTAGCTCTTCCAAAATTGACTCAAAGCCCTTTGAAGCCACCTACGACGTCTTGAATTCGCACGCGTCCATTTTCATTAATTACCGGCCTTTACCTCATCATCGGGGACGCAACACCTGTAATTAACACCTCGAGCCTAATGACTTTTTTACGCTTAACGTTTGAATATTCCGACCGTGTTGAATACTCAAGGTTGATTCTTGTTCTTTCTTCATTCAATCACGTTGATCTCGTGCCGTCGGTCCATTCATCATCGTTGGTCGCTTCTCCAAGTCAGAGGCTCAACTGGACGTTTGTCGGAAACGTAAACGCTAGCCATAGCTAATTGCGTGTAAAACACGATTATATAATTACCAATCAAGTTCGCAAGACTTGCGTGAATAAGAATGGATTTTTGAATCCAACGGTTCATATACAATCTCTCTTTGTATTCTTGCAGCGATCGAAATTCAAAAGTCATTAGAGGGAGATGGTTTCACCTGAGGTGAATTAAACCTGCTGATAGAGCAAACACCGTGGAGAAATCCCGGAGGCCTTTGGTGCAATAATGAGATGGAACTCACTCACATGTAGCGAATATGTTTTACGTATAGTCATATAAGCTTGACATAATTCAGCCTTGCTTAGGACCAAAGGCGGAATGTCACCGATCCAAGTCAATCATTCATTACAAAGTTGACACGGATTCTGACGGGGAACAATCACGAAACATATTCGTTGCGGGATCTTGCTTCATTCCGTCCTTTCGGCTTTTGATGATGATGAAGACTGGACATTCATCAAGGACAACAATGATTCGGTAATGATGATGAGGAAACAATCGGTGAGATTTGTCAGACAAGTTGTCAACAATTGTACGAGACGTTTCAGATTCAAAATGTTTTGATTGTGTGGCACAAATGCCCGCCAGTTGGGCGTTAACCCAAAAAACTTGTAAAACTTTCGGGTGTCTTGCTGTCGTGGAAGCATCCAACTTTTGACTCAAGCTCTCAGATTTCTCGAGTCAAAAGCCCGCGAAACTGTACGGTTATATAATACGGACACTAATCACCTCAACTGGTGAAGACATTCCAAAAAGCTAAGAGCTTGGAAGAGTTTAGAAGAAGTCCATTCTCCACTTTGCTTGTTGGCATTCCTCATTATCTTGAGCAGTGCTAATGAGATGAATAAGCAAGTGCGACACATT
>JAQGBJ010003129.1:0-13708 GCA_034698345.1 Sphaeridia pumilis
ACGGAAGCTTCAACCACCGAAGACCCCAATGGAGGTCCCCAAATGACAACATCTGAACCCATTTCCCCATCAGATGACCCCACAAACCCTTGCCGTTATGAAGACCATTTGACAGCATTGACGTACACCTGCTGTCGGAAAAAGAAGTACCACATGCCCAAAACGTACCTCAACAACTTTGAAGCGTGTTTCGAACAGCCGAGGCAGTCGGAGCTGAGCGTCGGCGACACTTTGGTACGTTGTTATTACTGAAATGTTGGAAATTAGTCTCAAGGTCAGTATTTTATGGGATGCAATTTTGAAGTGGGAACTGCACGAATGCCTGTTGAATTATCCCAACGAGAAGAGCAAGTGGGGGCTTGAAGAGCTTGCGGAATTCATGACTCAACACTTTGACGGAGCTGTGAAGCGGGAAATCTTGTCCAAGGCTTCTGAAGTGGCCAAAGGTGGATTTCCTCAAGGTTGGATCAAGATCAAAATATATATTCGTTATTAAAATTTTATAAATCTTGAAACCTATCGAATATGGTGCTAGGAGACATTGGTTATGATATGACCAAGAAGGTTGTTCTGTCGGCTTACTACCATATCGAACGTGGCGTAGGTTTAAAATTCTCGCTTAAATTCACAAAATTTAAGGTTTCTGCAATAATTTAATTTGGTTTCAGGTATGTGAAAATAATTACAGTCCACCGCCATCAGAGCTGAAGGTCCAAAATCAAATGCCAACAAGTTCAAAAGTATCTTGTTTCGAAACTAAAAAAAATATTTCATAACAGGCTTGCCAAATCTACACCCAAAACTACCACGCTCGTTCGGACTGCTGCAGAAGAAGTCCAATTCCAATCCGACTGGACTTGTTTAGAACTGAATACCTTGACGAAAAAGCAGAAGAAAATTCAACAGCGAGGACTTGCGTCAAAATCCCTGAAGAGGGAAAGTTCCATTATGAATTCGACGAAAGCGTTATTCAGCAAATGGTAAGTGGTGGCAATTATCGCCAAGAGTTGTTATCCTTTATAAATAATTGAGACAATCAAAGACAATTTAATAATTAATCATTCATGTGTAGTGTTCGACCTACTGCGGTTTGGTGTCGCTTAAAATAGTCGATAGAGTCAAAACCATTGCTGCTGGCGATCTAATGGGAAACTTTGACGTGAAGGGAAATACGGACAAACTTCTTAAGGCATTTTCAACAATAAGGAGCAATAAAATCAAGGCGTTTATGAATGTCACCGAGGATCCAGCAAACTATACGATTTTGATTCAAGAAAGACTGAAAGATTATGGGTTTGCAAAGTTTGCAGATTTTGGTAATGATGTTGGATTTTAAAGGTGGAAAGCTAACCTAACCTTTGAATATATATAATTTTTGTCGCTTTTGTGATTTCTGCAGAAGTTGACGAAGACGTGGATGAGAACATTCATCCGCAGATGCCGTTTATGACAGATGTTGCCATGAATTGGCTGGTTCACTGCGAAAGCTGGAATGAACTTGTGCGAAAAGTTGAAGCTGCTTTGTTGGATGTGAGATCAATTTTAAGTCCTTTGGAAGCTTGAGTTACAGAAAGCGAGTTAATATTTTATTGTGTGGCGTTGATTTCAGCAATGCGACCCAGGGAAGGAGGTGGATTGATGATTGAGTTATTGTCTTGTTAAAGCAAGCGAAATAAATTGAGAAACATTGATTGCATCCAACATAAGCGCAGCATAGTAAGAGTTTCAAAACATGTTCGCATTCTGGGCACTCGTCCTGGCTTTCGCCCGTATGAGCTGGTGCTGTCAGATTACAACATGATTTGATGTTGCTCATTTTCAGGAATAGTAGAAGCAGTAAATTCGCATTGAAGTATTGAGGGTCTGAAGCAAGTTTGAGGGTTTCTGATGTTCCATAAAATGTAATTTTACAAACTTTAGCTTTTAAGGCAAAGCAGTATATGTATATGAAGCATTTCAAGTTCACAAAACTGGTTTTGGCTACAGGTAACTTCGTGCCACTACTAGGTAACTTTGGCTACAGGTGATATGAAACAAGTAATATTTCCTTCAAGATTTTTGTATGACAAAGAGCAACTTGCGTGCGACTTTTTTTCAAGGTCTTCAGGTTTTAGCAATCTGAAACTGCAGCTTATTGCATTATAACAAAGAATACTTAAAGAAGTTACATTGTGTATAGTTGCGCACTTGGACCTCAAACAATATTCGTCAGTCCAGCAGTTCAGTACAGTGCAAAAGAGAATCTACAAGTGCCATGTCCGAAACCTTTGAAGTCTTGAAAGATCGGCGACTTCGTCGCCAAGCTGACCGTGAAGCAGCGTTTGCAGCTCTTGAAAAGCGCCTGCAATCATCAAACGTCCGAAAGGACATTCTGGACCTGAGTCATCATGACCTGATTTCAAAACTTCAGTCGAGGGAACTCAAAGCCGTTGAAGTGTTGGAAGCTTTCGTGTGGAAGTCGCTTGAGGTCACTCGACGATGCAACTGTATTACGGAATTCCATCCCCAAATGATGGTGAGTAGTGAAAGTTTAACGCTTAACAAATGATGATTTCCAAGCTTTGGTTTGTTTTGCAGAAATGGGCGGAGGAACTGGACGCGTTGGAAAAGCCCAAAGGACCGTTACATGGTTTGCCGTTTTGCGTCAAAGACGACCATGACCTGGTTGGCATGGATACAACTGTAGGCTGTTCGTATTGGCTTGAGAAACCTGCTGAAGCGTCCTCAGTGGTCGTTCAAGTCCTGGTTGATGCCGGAGGCATTCCGTTTTGCAAGACCAACGCGCCTCAAGTGGCGGTTTCCATAGGGAGCTCCAATCCGATTTTTGGTGAGACTTCAAATCCTTGGAATGCTGGAAGAGCACCCGGAGGATCCAGTGCTGGCACTGGAGCTTTGATTGCAGCAGGCGGCGCGTTGTTTGGCACGGGTTCGGACTTTGGTGGCTCCAGCAGAATTCCAGCTCATTTTTGTGGTATTTCTGGCATGCTGCCGACCCAGTTCCGGAACAGTGTAAGAGGGCTGAGGCAGATTGCTGCTGATGAATCTGGAGGTTGTAAGTTTACAACATTATATTTTTCTATATTTTCGTGATGAAGATTAGGTTCGTAACTTGGAAATGTTCGATTTTGCAGTACACGGCCAAATATGTCTCATGGCTTCGAATGCCGATCTTCTTGCAAAAGTATACAACGTTCTATGGGAATCAAAGGCTCAGAGCGCTTATGACGCTTCCGTAGCTCCAGTTGGGTGGAACTGTGAAGTGAGTTTGTCTTATAGTTTAGCTTGCTATGCCCATTCACTGAAAACATTAAAAAATGGCTCTCATGCTCCACAGAACTTCAACTCTTCAAAAAAACTAACCATCGGTTACTTCAGCTCTGAGCCATTTTTCCCAGCCATGGGCGACACTGTCACAACCGTCCTGAGCGCTAAAAGCAGCCTTGAAGCTCTAGGCCACACCCTTGTCCCCTTCAAATTGCTGGACCCGGAGTCTGTAATCACTACTTTCTCCACACTCGTCTTCGGAACTCCCAATAAAGCCACCAAGGTTCTGGAGAACGACGAAATTTCTTCTCCAGCAGAAAAGTTCTTTCCCGATCGATTTCCACCGGCCAAAATTGAGACCAAACGAAACCTCCTCCCGCATCCCAGATGCAGCGAGACCGAAGTCAACTGGGACCACTTGAAGCAGCAGCGGGCTTTCCGAAACCAGCTTCTGGACACATTGAACCAGCAGAAGATTGATTTGTTGCTGAGTCCAGCCTTTCCATTTGTAGCTTGCAGTATCAATGATTGCGAAGCTCTGCTCCGTAAATGTCCAAATAATGTTTACCTATTTGCTCCGCTGCTGTCCAAGCCTTAATTTTGAACTCTGCATTGCAGCTGCCGCTATTTACACAATGTACTGGAATTTTGTGGGGTTCCCAGCAGCCATTGTTCCCTTTGGTACGGAATCCGGGACTCAGATTGAAGGATGTGATGACCAAGGCGATGATTTGTTGAAGTTGGCCAAGGAGGTACATTTTTCTGATTGTGATGCTGAGAGTATTTTGGCTGTTTTCTAATAAATGTTGGTTAATTTTCCACAGAGCCTTCGAAACTCCGAGGGTCTGCCGATCGGCGTTCAAATCATCGGCAGGCCATGGAATGATGAAACGGTTCTGAGGATCGCCAAGGAACTCGAACAGTTTTCTACGTTCAAGAAGGCTTGTTTAAAATAGATTTCTTTGCCGAACGTCTAGCAGACAAAAGTTCTGCTCACAGTATTCATGAACTTGAACGCTTAAGAGTTCCAAGGTTTACCGTGAATTCCGTGAGCAACGAAATTATGCTTGAACCAGCTTAAGCTAGTTATTAACGTTTGTCGTTTGCGTGTCAACGATAGCTTTTTATCGCTAAGTGATAATTAAATTCAACAACATCTTTAAACGAAACACATGAGCTCAGCAAACACAAAGAAAACAAACATGTTCCAAGATACAAGGAGATCCGGTTTCATTTAATAGCATTTACTATCGGCGTCACGCCTTCTACACCTTTTCATTTTCACCTGATACCAAATCAATCAACTTTTGAACGTAAACAACCTTCTTATTCAAAGCCCAATTTCAACAACAGAGTTGGACGTCAAAGGATTAAACGACGTATTTAACGTAAACAATCCAGTGGAAAACTTTGGTAAACAAGACAACAAGGGGAAATCGTACAAACGGAAAAGCCCGCCAAATTATCGGGCGTGTTCGGTCCTGCTCGTGATCGTAGAGTAAACCATTACGGTCCGTTGGAACAGTCGAGTTCTCGTTTATAAGGCTTCAGTGAAGACGGGAAGTGCAGAAGCCAGCTGATCGATACAATTGTAAATTTGCAGGACAAATTTCGATAAGCAGTCGAGTTGAAGGTTCGGAACTTACACAGCAACTTGTAAATAATCTATAAAACTTTGTAAATGCAGTTGAAAAAGTCTTTGAAGAGCGAAGTGATGGCGGATTTCATAAAAGTGCTGTTGGCAGCTTCAGAAAAGGCAGCAAATATCGCTAGAATCGTTAGAAGTGAAAAGGAACTGTTTGCATTGTTGGTTGAAGAGAAAACTGAAGATAAGAACGATCGGTTCTTTCAGGATTTCAAAACGTTGGGAGATGTTTTGATTCAAGAGTGTCTACGCCATGACATTTCTAATGCGGTAAGTTTTGTGTAAATAATTGTTCGTAATTACTTTGAAAAATATGTGTAATTTGTTCCTCATTGCTATGTTTCGGTTTTCAGTTTCCTGAAATGGCGGATAATATCTTTGGAGAAGAAAGTAACAAGTTTACAAACGCTCTGGGGGAGAGCATCACTGTGAGCGTCCAAGGGACTGTTCGAGAAACAGCTGAGCTGTTGAAGAAGGTGCTGGACGGGAATCAGGATGCTGCTTGGCTTCTGGCTGAAGAAGTACATAGAGAAATTGTGACTGACGAGAATGAAGTGTCGCATTTGCCAAATAACTTTTTTAATAGTGATGACTACAAGGATATTGGGATTTGGATTGATCCTATAGGTGAGTTTAAGGGTCCGAGTAGTTTTAATGAAGCTGTTGGTGTTGGAAGCTTTGATGTACGAAAAGTTTGTTTGCAATTTTCAGACGGTACTAATGAGTACATCAAAGGATCATTCGACGGCGACGAAAACTGTGATATGGTTGAAGGGGAAGAAGTCATTTGGTCTGGTGGCCTACATTGTGTCACTGTTCTCATCGGCGCCTTCCATATGAAGACAGGGCAGCCTTTGGTGGGAGTCATCAATCAGCCATTTTGGAAGTTTGATCCTGTAATGAAAAGGTTAGTGCTTTGAAGGTTAATGCAAACAGATTGGTATGATTTGAATACATATATGAATCTAATGATGTTTGAATGGCTTCTTTATAGGTGGCAAGGACGTAAAGTGTGGGGAGTATCAGCAAATAACCAATCTGTATCTGCTCTTGTTAGATACCCGCTAAGTCGGAATCATTCCAAACCGGTAGTTATCACCAGTGGTTCTGACGCTGATAACCTTAAGAAGTGTCTGGGGGACTCTTTTCAGTTTGTGTACTCTGCTGGTGCAGGGTACAAATTGCTTTGTGTGGCCCTGGGTCTTGCTGATGCCTACGTGTTTAGCAAGTCCAGCACTCATTTCTGGGATACTTGTGGACCTCATGCCATTCTGAGGTCGCTTGGAGGTGGAATTGTTGGATTTGACGACGTGGTCTATGGAAGAGACCGGTTTTGGACTGGAATTGCTGCTAATGGGGATGCCGGTTGTACGAATTCAACTCAGAACGGAAACGGAACGTCTTCGGCCCCGGCTGCTGCTACGGTGCTGCGTAAAGTCAGTAGTTTTAAAGAACTCAGCTACGCTATTTCGGCAGACGCTGAAAAGACCAAATATGTGAATGGAAAGGGTTTACTGGCCTATAGGGAAAGTCAGATCGGGAATCTGGCCGTGCAAAGTATTATCAAAGCGTTCAAGTAGGAGCGGTAAAGCTGTTGTGACCTGAATGAACTGATAATCAGGAATCTAGTATCCTTCAGATAATTGTGTAGAATTCGTTCCTTGTGTAGCTTAGGATCTCAGAAGCTCTGGTCTTTTAGTCTCTTTAGATGTGACGTGTACGGACGAGAAATATGTGTTCTTGTGTTTAAAAGTCCATTATGATATTTACCTGTTAACTGTATGCTGCCAAAAAAGGCTTGACATGAGTCCCGAAGTCAGGATTTCTGATGTTTTCTGATGTTTACTGGAGATAATGCTATCATATTGAATTTTATTAGTTGCCAATAGAATGTACAGATCTTCAGTGAAGCTTTGTTTCTTTTACCACATGTGATCAATATTTGATTAACGTTGATGTTTACTGTTCGTTACTTCATTAAAGTAATATTCTACCCATAGAAAAATAGCAAAATTGTAGGGGTACGCCATCTAACGCTGTATATTTTGACTCCGTGAACTTGGGCCAGAAAAATCTCGAGATATTCAAAGAGAAATCATCAGCTGCTGCGCCTGTTTAGAAACACGTGTGTACATATTTACCGGTGAATGTTTGTTGTGATAGATTTCCCAAGATGATTCTCAGGTCCCTTGAGTTGACAACCGGATTGTTCAGGAAAGGTAAGTTCGTATTTTTGAAGTTAATCGAGATTTCGTTTTGATATTTTGAAATACTAACTAGTGTTGAAAGGTCAGTCTCAAGCTCTAAAATTGTTAGACGAAGACATTCCCAAAGAATCCGAAAGAGCAAGTAACTTGTTAATGAAAGTACACCAACTTCCAATATTTGCAGGCTTTCAAACATATTCGGAGCTGCTGCTGAAAAGAACCAAAATGTCGGTGACACAAGCTTGTTGTAAACTACCGCCGGTCCAGTCGGACTACAAGCCCGAAGGGTCAATCGTGAAAGTTGGTGACATGGACGTTTACGTCACCAAAGGTGAAGGAAGCAAGACCTTGGTCTGTATTTACGATATTTTCGGATTCCATCCCATCACTCAGCAAGTTGCTGATAAGTTGGCCACAACCGGCTTCAGAGTCATCATGCCGGATTTCTTCAGAGGAAAACCGTTTCCGCTAGAAAACTTTCCGCCGAAAGAGTAAGTAGTGGTACATGCTTGATCAGATCTGTAGATCTTGACTGAAACAAAAGTTTAATGGCCATTCTATAATTGTTAGCTGGAGCGAACTACATGAATTTCTGGCAGACCGTGGTACCTGGGAGAAGACGACGAAAACAGATCTCGAAAACGTCTTGAAGCATTACAAAGCAGCGGAGAACCTTGATTCCGTTGGTGTCTATGGATTCTGCTGGGGTGGCAAGACGACGTTGCAGGCCACCATCGAGTTTGATAGTGTAAAAGCTGGTGCAATGGTCCATCCAGCATTCTGGAAAACGGAGGATGGAGAGACTGTAGCGAAGCCAATGTTGCTGCTGCCATCAAAGGATGAGGATGATATGGTGAGTAGATTTGCGAGATCTAGAATGTCTGAAGATTTTGAAGTCTGGTCCATGTATAAACTTCGTTGTTTTTACAGCTCCCTTTCTACGAACTGGCCAAGAAGAAGCTAGGAGAAGATAAGGTTGAACATCACCGGTTTGATGATATGCATCACGGATTCTGTGCTGCCCGTGGGGATCTTAATAATGAAGAGAATAGAAAGCGTGTAGACGAGGCTTTAGATCTTTTGCAAAAGTTTTTCAAAAAGCATATGGCTTAAAAGCGTACTTAAAAATATCAAAATCTTGCTTCAAGGGCAAGTACTGAAGATCTACTATGATTGGTTTGTTTGTTCATAAATTTTATTGATTCAATCGGTATTAAATAGACTCTAGACTGTTATTCGCCAATCCATATTTGTAATGGACTTATATTTGTAATGTAGATTGTAGATATGGAAATTACAGTTCAATTCAGGTACGTTAGTCTTCATATCGATCCACCAACGTCAGGTAGTACTGCGGAGGAAGTCACTATTGAACTGATTCCAAGTCAGCCCACCATCAATCAGCATGTCTTCTCCAGTTATCATCTTGGACTTACTAGAACTTAAAAACAAGACTAGGTCTGCAGTGTCGCTAGTCTGCACGCTATCTTTCAGAACTTGTTTCGAAACAAAAGCTTGCTGGTTTTGTTCAACAGCAGCTGCAGATCCAAAAAGAGGTGTGGGCATAAATGAAGGTCGAACTGAATTGACCCGTATCTTCCTAGGGCCGTACTCTAGAGCCTGGCACTTCGTTAGCATGGACACTGCGGCTTTTGTACATGAGTAGAGAGGATCGTTTTGGAATGGCAGATTGGCAAGCTGTAATTTGGTAGACATTATTATTAGATACGGTATACCCCAATATATTCAAAATGCAAGTAGCATTTTTTCTCTTACAATAGACGAAATGTTGACGATAGTCCCACCTTCCGGCATGTTCTTGATCACCGCCTCGGTTATGTTCAGGACAGCTTTAAAGTTGACATCCATCATCCTGCAAATACTGGTTGATTTACTCAAAAAGTAGGGAACATATGCATTTGAACTTGCCAGTACTAAAAAATGACGTACTTGTTGACATAGGACTCTGTAACATCCGGTAGCTTCATGCCTTTGCTAATTCCAGCGTTGTTGACCAGGTGATGGATGGGTCCAAGCTGTTCTATAACGCGGCGTACTTCAGCCCAACTCGTAACATCAAGATCAATTGCTGTCACATTAAGTTCATTCTTCACTGACTCAAGTAGGTCAGACCGCTTATCAATAACGATTACTTCAGCTCCTTGTTTGGCGAAAGCTTCTGCAATTGTCTTGCCTAAGCCTGTAGAACAAATAAAACTTTCATCAACTGCAATAAGCAACTTCAATTCATCCAATGATCGCTCAAGAATAAAATTACCTCGTGCACCACCAGTGATCAGGGCTCGCCGCCCTTCAAATTCCAAGCTCATATTGAAGATTCCAGAACTGTTTTAAAAACGAAATGGCATACGGCCAGATTTATTTCAAATAAACATGCAGATGTTCTGTATATTCGCATTAATAATCAAATATATATATAAAGTCACTGCAGCACCTTCAATCATCAATGGATGTAAACAAACCGTGCAGATTTTGCCGCAGTAATTTGGACAACCATAGAGAAGTTTGAAAGCAAAGATCATAGAGTGACGCGATGAACGTTTTGTTTAGTCATCCTATCCAAGTTTTTATAAACAACAAATTATAGACTTGTTCGAATGTTTTACAAGTGGTGGCAGCATCAATTTAAACCCTTAATTATACAGACAGGACAATAAAAGAAAAATTTGAAAGATGAAGTTGATAATATTGATGTATCTAAACGTGAGCAAAATTGGTGATGGTTCTTCCAGCATCAACAACGACACTTTCTCCGGTGATGTAACGAGCCTTTGAAGAGCTCAAGAAGAGGATCACGTCAGCAGCAGCAGACGTTGGAATGAGTTCTTTGAAGATCTGGTAAGTCGGTCCCAGTTCTTGAGCCAAGGCTTGCTGGACTTCTGCAGGTTCCGTGGCAATGATTCCAGTAGGCATCAGCCCAGCTTGAATAGAATTGACCCGTATGTTCTTGGAGCCGTATTCAAGGGCTTGACATTTGGTCAGCATCAGCAGAGCAGCCTTGCTGCAAGAGTACAAAGGACCGCCAGGGGAAGCGTTGGTGGAAAGCTAGTTGAACAATTATAATCGATTTTTAGCGAACTTCAGGAGGACTCGTAAATGAATTTGGATTCAGGTACATAGTAGGGTAACTTACAATCGAGCCGACGTTAACAATAGTTGAACCTTCAGGCATTTGCTTTGCAGCAGCTTGACTGACGCTCATGGCAGCTTTGAAGTTGATGTTGATGATTCTGAAAGCGAATTTGAAGTCTCAAAACAAAACAAGAGATTCAGGAAGGAACTAGCAAATAAAGACACGTACCTGTCAACATCAGCTTCGACAACAGCGCTCAATGGCTTGACAATAGCGATTCCAGCAAGGTTAACCAGATGGTCAATAGGCCCCAACTTCTCCACGGCAGTTTGAACCTTGGTCCACTCGGCGCAATCGACTTCCACGGAGTTAACCTGAGGCATGTCCTTCTTCAACGCGGCAATGTTCTCGGAGCTCTTATCAAGAACTGTGACTTTGGCTCCTTGGGCGGCGAATGCTTCCACGGTGGCCTTACCAATGCCTGAAAATAGTTCACAAATTAATTAAATTCGGGGTGAATCTGAAGGGTTCAAAAGGGCGTATTTATACTGAAATATACCTCCAGCTCCGCCAGTGATGACGACATGCTTGCCTGCAAATTCTGATGCCATTTTTAATACTGAGAAACAACTGCTGAGACTTTAGAACTTCAATCTTCTGCTGCCGAACTATGACTGGACACGGGTCACATGAATCTGGTTAATTTTATACTCGGGACCAATGTTGAGCTATGTTATCGATTAACCTACAAGCTTAACGCTCATTAGTATTTGGAAATGCATTCGTTAGTTGACAGAAAACTGGGCGACCTTGAATATTATTGCGACTGCATGTAAAACACGATTCTTTCTGTTTCTCCTGCTAGTTTTTACCGGTCAAATACTTGTTTTTGCACACTTGTCTATATTATATGGATATGTGGTCATTTGTACAATCTGACAGTTTCATGCATTAACTATGTAATTTAATCTCACCTTGAACTTGAATTGATATAATATGAAAGTAAAATTGTTAGTGAGCGCAAAATCTGAACATCTACTTCTGTTGCAGTTCTTTGGGGTAAACTCTGTCCTCTTGATTGGCAAAATGTGTGATTGTTCTACCACCATCAATCACAATGTCTTCTCCAGTAATCATCCTGGATTTGTCCGAACTCAGGAACAAAATCAGGTTGGCAGTGTCTGTAGTCTGGATGCTTTCCTTGAGCACTTGCAATGGTACGGAAGCATGACGGAACCATTCGAGGACTTGCTGGTTGGGCCCGAAAATTCCAGTGGCCATGAAGGCAGGTCGGACACAGTTCACGCGAATCTTTTTGTTTCCATATTCCAGAGCTTGGCATTTGGTGAGCATGAGGATAGCTGCTTTTGAGCAAGAGTACATCGGGCCACCTTGGAATGCGTTGGTCGAAAACTTTATGGTGGAACAAAAAAGTGGTCAAGAACAAATATTCGTACTCACGAAAATGTTTAAATTACAATGATCAAGGTGAGAACCCAACTTACGATTGATCCAATGTTAACGACTGTGCCACCCTCAGGCATTTGCTTGACGGCAGATTGGGTGACACTGACGGCTGACTTGAAATTTATGTTGAAGATCCTGGAAACAAAGAAATCCTTCACATTTGCTTCAGAATATTTCAAGTAAGCAAGAAAATGCTAACATGTCAACGTCAGCTTCAGTCAACGCAGTCAAACCGATTCCACCACCAACTCCAGCGTTGTTAACGACGTGGTTGATGGGACCAAGTTTTTCTACTTCAGACTGGATCTTATTCCAATCAGTGACATCAATCTCAATGGTTCTAACTTGTGGACAGTCACGCTTGAAGTTGGCAAGCTCTGCAGCTTCTTTGTCCATTACAATGACTTCGGCTCCGAGGTCCATGAAAGCTTCAGCGGTGGTCCTGCCGAGCCCTGGAAGGTTAAAGATGTCAAATCAAAATCTTTGAACGCTTGAAAGTGCAGTTAGAACTGTAAAACTCTTTAAATACCTCTGGCTCCTCCGGTAATGAGGACACGACGTCCTGCGAATTCTTGATTGGAGGCCATTTTCTGATTCTGCGGAGCTTTATGAACTTACAGCGATAGAATAGAAGTATGGTTACAGACTGAGACTTGAAGAAGCACAGCACCCGGAGAATTTAAGCGCAAATTCTCAAGTGTCTACACACGACTTTTTATCTGTCATAAGCATTCAGAGTAAGTCATACGATCCACTGCAAACAATCAAAACTGTATGTCATTCTCAAGGATAAATGAATGTTCGAAGTCCAGAAGTATTGAAACAAACATAAATAGGAAATTATGTGAGATGATAAGATAAGATCATGTTGGATGGATAGAATAAATACAAACAAGAGACCGGCTACTGTGGCGCATGACTGACTGAATGACGATAGAGAACAATATTAAGAGTTGAAAGAGTGACTCCACTACCAGTAATAGATTTTATAGGTTTAATAAAGATCTTAGAATGACAGAAAATCAGAAAAACATGCGAATTTGCAGATTATACGGATCCAAAATATAGAGGAGCTTAAATGCTGAAATCTTACAGGAGGGGAACAACACGAATTTTGCACAATCACTGATGAGCAAAATGGGTGATACTTCGTCCAGCGTCCTGAATAACACCTTGCCCGGTAATCCACTTGGCTTTGGATGAACTCAAGAACATTATCAGGTCTGGAGCAGCACTGGTTGGAATGAACTCCTTGAAGATCTGATGCGTTGGGCCCAGCTCAGTGACAATTGCTGGCAGAGCTTCTTCGGGGACCTTCGAGAGAATTTTAGTGGGCATGAGTCCAGGCTGAACACAGTTGACCCGGATGTTCTTCGGACCGTATTCAAGGGCTTGGCACTTCGTTAACATTACAAGAGCGGCTTTGGTGCAACAGTAAATTGGATCTTCGGGATAAGCGTGGTTGGCAAGCTGTTAAAATACATCAAGTTCTCGTTAGCAATTAACTAGAAGGCGAAGGCCATTATGGCTATGAACTTTGAACCTATAAATAGTGTTACGTACGATTGAAGCGACATTCACAACGGTTGAGCCCTCGGGCATTTGCTTGACAGCGGCTTGAGTGATGCTCATAGCAGCTTTGAAGTTGATGTTCATGATCCTGTAAATATCGAAATCGCGTCAGCATCAGCTACAAGTTATACTTCAGTAAAGTCTGCAGTTTGCGCATTAAATTACAGTTATAAAAATTACCTGTCGACATCAGCTTCAGTGTAATCACTAAGGGTCTTTGCAAGTGCAATTCCAGCATTGTTCACCAGATGGTCAATCGGACCCAGCTTCTCTACAGCGGCTTGAGCCTTGGTCCAGTCAGAGCAATCAACTTGAACGCCACAGATCTGTGGAAAGTCTTTCTTCAGCTCAGCGAAGGCTTCTCCATTCCGGTACAAAACGGTTACTTTAGCTTCGGCGTTGGCAAAAGCTTCCGCTGTGGCTCGTCCAATACCTTGATTTATACAAACAGAAATTAAA
>JAQGBJ010003130.1:0-13706 GCA_034698345.1 Sphaeridia pumilis
GAACCGCCACAGAAAGGCTTCCCAGAACCTCCAAATCCAAAGAATCCAGTTCGAGTAATGCCGACGGTCCAAGGATACTCTTTGATTTTAGCAGGGACGCCGCCAACGATTCTGCTCGGATTTGGGTCATCGTGGTGGCGAAGTTTGTTGCTGGCTTCAGAAGCCTGTGCTGGTACTCCGCACACTAAAACAGGCCGAATTTCTGGATGTTATTTTTTGAAATTTAAAATTCCCGCTTGATTATTTTCGAAATTCACAAGACTTACAGCAATTGGTCTTGAACTTGGTAACAATGGCGCTGACTTCCGGAAGTTCGTGGGCAGGCCTCAAGTGGATATTTTCGGGAATATTAAAGTCTGGCTCTTTTGAAGGCTCCTCGTCAACTTTCTCTTCGCCGACAACAGCTTCAGCTGGGGTGGCTTCTCTGGGGCAGCCAAAGGAAGCGAATTGCTTTTGTTCTTCAGTGCAAACCACTTTCTTGACATCTGTTACAAAAATCAATAGTTTTGAATTTTTAGTCCAACTTTTTTATTCTGAAGGCTCTAAAAGAGTTTGAAAATTTACCTTCAACTTCGTCAGAAGCCACATCAACATATCCGGTTGTTGTCATTTGAACCTCTTCAGATTCTCCTACCGGAAGCTGTAAAAAACCAAAAATTTTTTAAAAACTTGCGAATACTTTTAAACCAGAAAGTTTAATAAAAAAAATTCACCTTGACAATAACGTTAGCTTCAAGCGCCACAGCACTAACCAAAACCAAAAGGACGCACAAGGACTTCATCGTTGTAGCTTCTTCCTCGACTTCTGAAACTTGAATGACTGATTTCCAACTCGAGTTATTTCAAGCTTGTGGCTGCTTTAAATCAGGATTCAAAGAAAGTCCTGAATCCTCGTGACCCAGTTGCCAAAAATTCTGTTATTTCTGCCACACATATTGGCTAACAACTACCGGATTATCCACTGTCGCGCCAACGAGTTCATTTTTACGACCTAACGGAATTTCTCTCTCCATAAAGAAACCTGTTACTAAAACTCGTTTCAAGGCAAATCCACGATCACTGTCAATTTATTTCCTCAATGTCACCACAACACAAATACAGGTAAATTAAATTACAGTGGGTCAATCATGAAAAACATGTCACAGTTCGCACCACATCCCATCTCGAGTGTTCTCCACAATCCACGGAATATAACCTGCAAAATCCACCAAAATCCTTCAACTAATCTTCAAGATTTTTGGGGGTTTTGAGACCTTGGAATGCTGCCAAACTTACGTGAAATTCTCGTATAAATCCCCGGACTCTTAGGCCTTGCGCAGCCATATCCCCAGGAAACAACGCCAATCAGGCTCTGTCTTCCGCCATATTCAACAGTTAGCGGTCCTCCTGAATCTCCCTGTCGAAGAGCCAATTTTTCCATTAGTTTCTACATATCTCGGAGCTTAATTGCTTCACTTGGTGCTCACCTGACAAGAATCCTTGCCGCCAACAATCTCCCCAGCACACATCATATTATCTGTAATCTTGTCCTCGTAAACAGAATCCTTACGACATTCAGCATTGCTCCAAACGCGAACCATAACTTGCTGCAAGTGTGTCGAAGTCTGACCGCCCTCTTCAGTGGCGCCCCAGCCGACAACCGTTGCCATTTTCCCTGCAAAGTCAACCTTGGCCGAGGCTGCCATACAAGCCGGTCTTGTAATAATGTCATGGGAAATGTCAATGGGTTCCTGAAGCTGTATGAGAGCAATGTCGTTGTCGATGGTGTTTCGGTTGTAGCCTGGATGCATTATAATTCGGACAACGTCGATGGTTCGAGTCTTGGCTTCGTTGTTGTCCAGAATGTCTTGCTCGTTGATGACGATCTGCATTCCATGGGCTTGTTGTCTGAAATCAGAAATTTTTGAATCTCCCGCCATTTCCTGAAATCTACTCGTCAACTTACCCATCGACGCAATGGCTTGCGGTGACGACGTAGCGATCGTTGATCAAAGTACCGCCACAGAAAGGCCGGTACCTGCCGTTGAATCCAGTCGCTTGTTTCTTGATCAAAGCCACTGTCCAGGGGAAGTCGCGGATGTAGGCGTGTTCGCCGCCAACTATTTTACTGCAGTTTGAAGCTACTCCGGGACAGCCTTCGCTGGAACAGATTACTTGACGGGAGGGTTGGCGAACGGGTACGGGTTTTCCGCAGGCTGCAATGTAAAAGTCAGATATCGCTTCGAGGAGATATTGGGTTTCATTATTTGAATTCACTTCAAAACTTACAGCATTGTGACCTCACATTCTGATGGAACTGCGCAGTTCTTCCGATGAAAACGAAATTTTCATCTGCGGTCTTTTCTCTGGAGGAATCCAATCCCAAGTGTGACTTGAGGCCAAACAAAGTTTCGTTTCTGGAAGGGGGGAGATCCGTGAAGCCTTCCTCGCCGGGGATCAGAGTTGTGACTTCAGATTCTAGAGGGCTGGTAGAGGGCGCCACTGTCTACAATAAGAAAGCGAATACGAGAAAGTATAAACTTGTACACACTGATGATTGTTAATTTTAAACTTTTCCTCACCTTTGATTCCGCACTAGCGCTTAGCGCCACCAGAAGCGCCGCCACTGAAACAAGGAAAAGCTTCCTTGGAGCCATGTTTCTTCACGGGAATCTCGTTGGGAATGTCAGACTTTGTGAGCCCGAAAGCTTAATGGATGATACTTTGTATTGGTTCTTGCATAAAATGGTTGGGAAAAACCTGCTGTCGTAAAGTGTCCCGTTGATTGATAAAAGGCTATGCTATCCACTTCCACTGCATGCATTTTCTTCTACATCATTCCCTCAATAAATTTCTCGATCCTGAGTTGAACATATGATGATCAATGGAAGCAACCGTTTGTCAGGTAATGAAAATGCAACGTTTTTATGCCTTGTCGGATTCAAAAGTGTCATAAGACATCAACTGACTGACTATATATAGTATAAAGCTCTGTTGTATAATTTTAATTGCAGAAATAAATGTATTTATGAAATTTTACAAACAAATTATTTGAGGAACATGAATTTTGATGAATCAAAAAAAACAATTCACTTGTCACAAGCACGCGAATTTACTGTTACACTTGTGGCACTCGAGCGGTTTCTCTCCGGTATGACTTCGCCGGTGGGTATACACGTACAGTCTTAGAGACTGAGCTCCTAGATTCGCACAAGTCAAACTTGTATGGCTTTTCTCCTGTGTGGCCAACAATTTGATGAATGGCCAACTGGTCCAAGGTGGTAAATGAACCTTGACATTGGTCACATTTAAAAGGCTTTTCTCCAGTATGAATTCGACGGTGTCTGATGACACTTGCAGCGGTTGAACTACTGTATCCGCACACCTCACAAACGAAAGGTTTCTCTCCTGTGTGGTGAACACGTCGGTGAATAGTCAAATGCCCGCGTTGGCTGAACGAGCATTCGCATAGGTCACATGTGAAAGGCTTCTCTCCGGTATGAGTTAAACTGTGCAGGCGTACAGCATGAGATGTACGGCCCTTGTATTCGCACAAGTCGCATTTGTACGGCTTTTCTCCCGTTCCCGAGTGGCGAACACTTTGATGAATGGTCAACTGGGATGCGGAGATGAATGAGGTTTGACATTGGTTACATTTGAAAGGCTTCTCGCCGGTGTGCGTTCGAATGTGTAGGCGTAAAGTTGCAGAGGTCTGACACTTGTAGCTGCACAGTTGACATCCGAAGGGCTTTTCTCCCGTGTGGTGAACACGTCGGTGAATACTCAAATGCCCGCGTTGGTTGAACGAGCGTTCGCATTCGTCGCATCCGAAAGGTTTTTCTCCTGTATGAATTCTCACATGCTGTTTCAGGGTTGAAGAATCTCTTGCGGAATAGTTACAAAATACACATTTGTGCACCTTGTTGCCGCTTGGTTTTCCAAGTTTTTTCAAAACCTCTGGAACTTGACTCTGTTCGGAGCTTTGGTGACCTTCAATTGGTGTTAGCATGGGCTCTTCCGCTCTGCAAAAACAACTCACTTGTTAGTTCATATCCCCGCAATTTTTATGCGTAATTAATTATCTACTCTTATTATTATAATTATAATAATTATAATCTACTCTTATTGAATCGCCTTTACCTGACATTGGACACTTGTGTAAGTTTCCATTTGCACGACTCCTTATGACCCAAATACAGTTTTGGACCTCGAAAGTACTTGGAACAAGGTTTGCACTGGAACCAACGATTACGAAGGCTTGAAAGAAACATTTTGGAAACTGGACCTACAGCGTACACGCTCAAGTTGATCGACTTCTCTCCGAATGCTAGCTGTGAGAGCGCAGCATCAAGCTGCTCTTTCAGGAATACGGCTTATCTCCGTTTCCCGAATCTGAATAGAATTCTGACCTCCACAATAGGCAACATCCTGTTTGCGGCCACATACCACTTGAACTGGAATTCTTCAAGGAATAGTCATCATGTTCTCCTGGAGAACCAGATAACTAAAACTATCAATCGGAAACGTTAGAGATACTTTTCCAATCCTAAAGCAAAAAACCGCAATTGCAGCCAATTTTTTCATTTTTTTGTTCACATAAACCGTTTTTCAGGAAAAATAAAAAGACTCAAGATTCAAAATATATACATGTGGTAACTAGTCAACCAATCTGAATGGCTCCACAATTAAGCAACATCCTGTTTGGGCGCAAACAACTTCAACTGGAATTCCACCATGATTTCCGGTCCGTGTCAACAAAATCTACGTATCAATCGAAAGTGTGAAATGCCGAGTTGTAATGGCTCCGAAGCTACATTTCGCCATTTGAAACTCATCTTTCTGAATTATAGCCAGCGCCGATGAAATGAATTTTGATCATTGATTCATACAGATTTTTACACAATTTCTTGAAAAAGTATGTTCTCCATTTTATTCAGTACTTCAAAAATCCCGTAGACTACAACATAATAACCGAAAATCAATATGCCCCAACATTATTGCCATATCCCTGATTCCTATTATGAGCATACGGCGAGTTCTGGTACCTCGCTCCTCCTCCATTGATAAATTGTTGACCACCGCCGCCAAGACCTCCACCGCCCAAAACGGCTCCTCCTGCAGGACCAAATCCTCCAATTCCTCCTCCAACACCAGCTCCAGGATAACCCACAACACCACCAGCAGCGCCACCTGGAACGAATCCCCCGTTGTTATACTGCACTTGTTGTTGCTGCTGCTGAGGTCCTAAGGGGAAACCAGCCGCAGAAATACCAAATCCTCCAGCCGGTCCACCAAGCGGACCACCTCCAAATCCTCCTCCGAAGCCTCCAAGCGCCCCAGGATTAACGCCACCAATCGGAAGACCTCCACCAAAACCTCCTCCAGGGAATCTGCCGAAGGCCTGAGGTTGTTGTTGGCGCTGCTGCTGATTCTGGTAGGTTAGCGCAGCGGGATTGTAGTTTCCAGCAAAAATGTTCTCGCCATTTGGTGGGATCTCGCTTCTGTAGCCAGGCTCAATTTGCGTCCTCAGCGAGTCTCGAATAGGTCCTGCTCCAGGCCTTACTCTGTATTGGTTCTGCTGCTGATACTGTTGTTGAGGGCTTCCAAATTGGCTGTAGCCTGGTCGATACGCTCCAGCTTCACCTCCGGCGCCCAGAGCGTTTCCAAAGCCATTGGCGGCTCCGCCGCCAATGGCCCTTCCGCCGCCCAATCTTCCTGAAGCACCGCCATAGCTGGTGCCTTCATCTTCGTAGTCGCCGCCGCCGCCAGCAGATCCATCGTAAGCTACACCGGTTACCCGACCTCTGGGATTGGACGCTGTCTCGTAAGCTGCTCCGTTACCACTCGGTTGGTACGCTGCGCCGTAAGGGTTGTAGCGTTGGGCGGCGGTTCCTAAGGTCTCTTCTCCGCTGTCATCTTCGGACTTGTTTTCTTCAGATTTATCTTCCTGGCACCTGACGTAGGTTAGCGCAAGCGCTAGAATGATGAAGAATTGTATTTTCTGAAAAGTATAGAGGAATCAAATAAACTTGAAAACTTTGCCTAGCTGAACTCAAGTCTGAAGTACTATGCTTACCATTTTGAAGTCCAAGAAAATCACTCAGGCTTGGCTTGTTCCAACACTTGCCAATTGAGACTGAGTACATTTTTTGCCAATTCCAGCTGTATTTATGCCTTCCATTTTCCAGCAAAAATTCCAAATCCTCAAGCCGCGACAGAGGTAGCCAAATACGCAGTTCCGACAGCACCAGTTGATACAGACTTGATCTTGAAGGGCAAAAACAAATTGCCAAAAAACCACAAACGAGGAGACAGACGACCACAGATTTCGCTCATTGTCAATGCCGTTCGAGTCAATTGGATCCAAGAGCTGTTGTTGTTCAAGGGATTGGGTCTTCAATGGTGATGGGAATGATGAGATGCCTTCGTTTTAACTACATGTTTTACCGCAGAAAACCAATTACTTCCTTATCAAGTACACACACACCTTTTTGTAGACAACAAAGTGTCAATGATGATTGATGCTACTGAAGCTCACTGGGTAATTGGGCAGGTGAATTGCATAAAAGAATGTTGGTAGTTTTTGTCAACAAATTGCCTCCACGGTTTGGTAAAGCTTTGCTGAAAAAGGATCCACCCTGCAGCGATTCTTGTGTTTTAACAATACTTGTGAGATAGCTTACAGTAACAATGAAGATTTGCTTGAATGATTCCTCAAGGACGACAAGCTTAAAAGCTATGAATCTACTTGAATTTGAAGTACATGACGTTAATTACACGGAATCTGTGAAGCTGAAGATGAATTACAAAAGATAGCATTTATTCCATACCATAGTTCATGCACATATGCGTATTAAAGTTAAAATTGCGAAAACGATTAACAATTGTGGATTAGCAAACAATCAGTCCTCTGGTTGGCATCGAAATACAAGCGCATTAAACATAATAAATATTAGCGTTACGGCGTTATATATAAGAAGAAAAAACCAAATATGGCGCAATTAACAAAATTGCGTTCCGCTCCCACTACTACTTCCTTGCAGGTCACTTGAGGAACTACAGAGCTTCTTCACAAAGTCGTCGTACTCGCCAAGAGTTTGCTCGAATTGATTCAGCTCATCATTGAAGCTTATGCCTGGGGCTGGTAAGTTCGCTTCGAGTGATGCTAAATCTAGAGGTGCTTCTTTAACTTGGTTGAAGAATGCAACAGGATCTGTTTCAGTCGGCCCGCCAGGATTTCCCATTACGCCAGAGCTGGTTGATGGCGCTGGACTTGGTGCAAAAGGTGCTCTCTGTGGAGAAAAGCAGAATCTTGGATGAAAAATACAACTTGTCAACAACGAAAAGAGTCAAGTGTCACACGTATTCGATGGCCAACTTACAAAGTCAAGCATAATGAAGTCAGCAGGTGGATTGATCCGTTCTCCGGCTAACGATGACGCATCAGACTCATTGGCTTTCTCTTCCTTTCGAGCATCTTCAGCACTCTCTTCTTGTTCTGAGACAGGCTCAGCTGGCTCCAGATTCTGACCTTCACGCTGTTGTTTCTTATACCGCATGCTCTGTTTAAGTAGGTTTGAAAAAGGTACAGTTGAATCGAACGACTCTTCTTGAGACTGAGGAGACTGTGGACTTCGAAGAGGCTCGAAAGCTCCGACAACATTCAGTGGTGTAGTTCTACCAGTTGTTCCGTTGCTTGCATTGCTTGGTATCCTCTCTCTGGGTCTCTTATCGCCAAAGCTTGGGGTCGAAGGGGGTGACGTGGCTCTATAACAAATGAAAACTTTCAATTAGACTTGAACCGATTTTTTCCATCATGGCTAGCACCAAAATACTTACTCAGTCTGAAGATCTTTCCCAGCAGCACTTCCGTAATGGTCGCTCTTGATCATCAAATTGCTATTGACAGGTACTACTGGCGGCCTCGTTCTGTAGCTGAGTTCGAACACGAGTCCACCAAACGGAGTCCCTACAGTCCCCAACTCCACTTGTTTGAAATCAGGTCCAAGGATATCCCCCAAATTCCTCTCATGCTCGCTCGTGTAGATATTGTAATGCATCTTGTAGTCGCTTGATTTGGCTCTGCTCAGCTTATATGCAGGAATCACCCGGGTTACAGATATCACGCTCTTGAGCAATAGCGCCATTCGATTGTACACCGTGTACAAGATTCGCACATTTGGCTCCACCATATCCGGCTTAAACGACAGCGACCATAGCTCCAAAGGTACTGCATGATCTGCGGTTTGAAGACTGATTTCCACATACAATGGTGGTTGGCCTGGTATTGGAGATGACGAAATAGCTCTTTTCGTCTCGTCCAGAATCTCAGCGTGGTCTTCTATCGTTAGATTAAACTGCAAAACCAAAGCAATATTATGCTCATGTGCTCCTTAATTCCTATTTTTCACATTCAAAATTCTAAACTTACCCAATCTGTCCCACTTGACGTAGACTTTGAACTAGTCGTCAACTTCTCTCCCAGCCTCGACTGCACAATTACTTGTACCACTTTTTGCGCGAAAAACTTTGCGAATCTCTCCAGGTCCTTCCTATCCTGATTCTGACCTCTCGGCGTAGTCGATCCCACGCTGAACTGCTCTCCCATAGGACTTCCAACGGCCACTTGTGGTTGTGTCATGTTCACGAATTTCTCTGTAACATTCCAAAAAAGCTCCATTATCCCAAATGACCTCGATTCATCAACCAGCAGCGGTTTTCCTTCAAGTCTTCAATTCAATCTCAACTTCTGATTCATCCCAACTTGCAAACACCATGTGTGCTCCAAGGCGATAAAACTGACTGCTGGCGCTGTTGTAATCAAAAATCCTCCGCTGCCATACGTACGTACATGTGACAGTCTGAAACCTTAATCGACTTTAGATTTGCCTTCTACTGATGCTGCAATTCTGTCACGCGTTTAGATAACACTTTCCCACAAGTTAACTGTCAGCAATAGTCTGCATCATACAAACATTTCTGAAGTCTGAAGACTCAACTACGGCTACAAGCTGAAAGCTTCATCTTCAGAAACTTAATGTTTACTCGATCAACTTCAAACCTCTTGATCTAGGCTCCAGAGCACATGTTTTTGTTTTCATAGCAAACTGTATTTAACTTGCCGCAACTACGCAAAATATTATCAGTCACGTAATACGCACAGTACCAAGTTCACCATACGCAACGCAATTTACTGACAATGGACTGACTATCTGCTAATTCACTTTAAGTTTATATTATTAATAGCTTGCACTACTTCGAAGTTGTCTCAATGTGTGAGCTGAACACACAAACTTCGAGCTTGGCTTACCACAATGTTTGATGATGATTCAACCCGTCGGAATGGCCCAACTGAACTGTCTTGACAGATCTATAATTTCTCTTCGTCTTTTCGTCTTGTTTACAATGCACTCTACTTGCTAATACAAAGTGGATAACGTTACAGATATTAACGCTTCCACTGAAAACTTATGATTCATTCACTTCAAATGTTTTAAATCTGATTGCCACTGACACCACGAATGTAAACAACAAATCCGTCGATAACTAACATGTTCAATGCCAACGGCTGGTGCAAATGTCCGATCTCTCAATGGCATTTTGTTGTTTCAACTTTGAATTAAGTACTTTTCACTTTCAATTTCGGATTCCAAGCGGAAGTCGGTATCACGTGGGCGTGCAGTAATACGCAGAATACCCGGTTTTGTGTGAACACTTGAAACCTGATAAAATCAAATTTCATCAAACTAAACGTTTTCCAGCAGCTGTTCTGAACGCTAAATGCACTTGAGTACCTTCAAGATTATAATTTAGTAACTTGAAATTGCGAAAACAAAAGATGTTGACATTCAAACATATGTCTTGCTGTTTTGTCCATTTGGGATGTAAACAAACTCATCTTTTACTGCGAAATTTCTCAAAGGCGGAAAAACCATTGGACGTGCATACGGGAGGATCATCAGCAAGGCCACGTAGACAATCGCTTGAAGCCTTCCCGCCGTGCACGCATAGCAAGTCACGTGCATGAACTCAATGACTTTTGAACGGAAAATCAATGGCACAGTGAAATACTTACTAAACTTGAAATTTTATTGCCTACCATCGAACTTTGGAAGTTAAAAACAGATATAAGAACAATATGGAAGTACCTAGATAAGTAATACACTGGCTTATGCTGCCAATTAATCCGAATGTTTAGAAGTAGATGCCTCTGAGGGCGCATGGGTTGCATCTGTACTAAAGGTTCTGTCGAGATTTCGCTTGAGAGGTGGACCTGGAGAAAACAACGCCTATGAATTTGGTTTCATAAAATTGCTCCGACTGACCAAGATTTTCGTCTATGACTTACGTCCTCTTCTTGGAGCATGATGTGTGACATCTGGTGAGTTGTCTCTGGTTTTTCGTCCAAGCCTATCGCTGTCTCCGTCATCAAACTCTGTGTCAGTCATAGAAATCGGAGTGTGTGTGCCAGAATCGATTCCTGTTTCGTCATGCTCGCTTTCTGATTTTTTGATGGAACGCCGCATGCTACTTCTGTTGCGAAGTTTTACGGGAGATCTGGTGAGAGAAGTGTTTCCATCAGCTGCGTCACCACCATGGGCAGATCCTCCTTTCAGTGTCTTTTGTGCTGCTTTGTATTGCTGAAAAAACAATTAAGCTGGTTAGTTCAAAATGTCCATAAATGACAGAATCTCGGAATACAAGGGACTTACATCAATGAGCACTCGGACATCAGACTCCATTTCTAAGGTCCGCTGGTGAATTTCATGAGAATAAGTGTTGTACATGATGGCGTTCATAAACATTAGGTAGATTTCTCGCTCAAAAGCTTGGACCGTTCGAATTTGACCGTGGTCAATGCTACGCTTTAGAGTGGAGAGGTCCATGGGCCTAGAACAATATGTAATGGTCTAGTTCTGGTAGTTAATGTTCCACTAAATTTTACATTTTAAATTTTAATACCTGAGAACTTTCTTGCTGTACGTAGGAACGGAAGCATCTGTGATCGGTTTCAAGAATTGTCCAGCATGCTTGTGGGTTTTGATTTGTTCCCACAGGAAGACAATACTTTTCTTGAACACTTTGTACTCCTTGTCGTCGTCCCTGTAATTGGCATCCATTAAAAATACGAACTTGATCAGAATCGGGGTACAAGTTCAAATCTAAAACATACATCGTGGTGCTGGTTGTAGTTGTGGAAGACGGGCTGCTTGGGTTGGACTCAAGGTGAGACAGATCATGTCTGGATACCGAAGATACTCGATTCCTGTTCAGTCTTGCAGAAGGTGGCTCTATATCCAGAATGGAGGCGGGTTCCTTCTCTAATTTAGGCGCTGGAAGTGCAGGTTTCACATCAGGTCCTGGAGTTGAGGTCGATGTTGATGTAGGCGTAGGAGTAACAGAGATACGGCTTCTAGTAGATCTTGTTGGCTTCGAAGCATCTTTACTTGGTTCTTCTTCTGCCTTTGGAATAGTTTTTGGCGTCTTCGACACAGGAGCAGGAGAGGAATGCTGTGAGCGTCTAGCCCTATAAACATTTAATATGCTGGTGACTGATGTGACGATTTCAAGATGAAGAATTATCATGAAAATTACCTAGTTAGCCTTTCTTCTTCGGTGGTTTCATTGGCTGGAACAACAGATTCAGCCTTAGGTTTACGGCCTCGCTTTGAAGGACTAACCACAGAAACGTTTGCAGGGCTTCTTGTCCTCGGCGACATGAGCCTTTTTGTCGTTTCTTCTGGTTTTTCTAACGTTTCCCCATCAGATTCCTGTCAAAACAAATACTACTTTAACTCTGTCGTCGCTGTTCAAAACTTTTAGTGTGATACATACCTCAGAATCTCCTTGCTCGTGAGAATCTACTGACAGGTCTTTTTTGGAATATGTCAACTCTGGTTTTGTAACACGAAGCTCGTCTTCTGATTCCACCTCTGGCTTTACATCTTGTTCTGATTCGCTGATATCCATGCGTTCCTCTTCTTTTTCTGCTGCTTTCTTACTTTCTGTTTCTGCTGTCTTCGCAATGGGCTCGGGCTTGCGTGGAGACATGATTTCTTCTTTGACAGTTTTCGATTCTGCAGTCGGAGGGATTTCCACTCTCAATGGAAGCGTTTTTCTAGGAGAATGCGAACTTTGTACCGGTGACACCGGCTTGTTGTTTATTTCAAGCTCTGGAATGCTGTCACTCCTGACAATTTCGGTCAATTTTGCTTCTGTAAGTAAGAACGTCTTAATCAATTTACAATCTTAACTGAAGGCTAAAAGTACCCTTACAAAACTTACTTCTTGGTGAAGATCTTGCGCGGATTTCCTGAACAACTGGTTCAACAGGAGCACTAACTGGGGCATCCGTCACATCCTGAATTTCAACTGCAGCAGGCTCCAGAATATCCATAGGTTCCGAAGCTGCTGAAGTTTCTAGGTCAGATGGTTTTGTAGATAATACAGTCGCGGTAACCTTCACTTCGATTTCCATAGCTGTAGCTTGTTCTTTTACAGCTGGAGCATGTGCTGTTTCAGTTTCTTTCGTCTCTGCTGCACCGCTAACAATTGCTTGGACGGCCATTTCTTCCAGTGCGTTGCCTTCAGTACTGTCCTTTTTGAACATTGTGCCTTCCAGTAACCTCTGAAGTGTAGGGGAAGACGACAATTTTGTAGGTGATTCTCTGCTGCTCGGAGAAGCGTACGGCGGCGTTGAATAGCCACCCTGAGAGGGGCTTCGACCTTGAAGTGTAGCTGCAGTGATGGACTCAGCAACCTTCGCAACACTTCCAATTTCTGGTAGGGGTTGTCCAGGTTCAGACGGTGGCATTCCAAGGAGTAAGGATA
This sequence comes from Sphaeridia pumilis, assembly GCA_034698345.1. Classification (NCBI taxonomy): domain Eukaryota; kingdom Metazoa; phylum Arthropoda; class Collembola; order Symphypleona; family Sminthurididae; genus Sphaeridia; species Sphaeridia pumilis. The sequence continues at coordinate 12,811 of JAQGBJ010003130.1, forward strand.
GCGTTGGCGCACTAGATGCTGCAAGTATATGGTAAGCTTCATTTAGTCACTTGCTACCAAAACCTGATTATGATTATGTATATGAGGAAAAAAACGTACGTGGAGGCATGCTACGCAAGCGGTCGTCATCCGTTGGAGTGGTACCAAGAGGCCTCTTCTGAGGTGAGCCTTTAGGACTGATTCCAGTAGCTAAAATAAATTTTCGTATTTAACAAAGAATTATTATCACAAAAGTTCAATGTATTCAAATCAACCGAACTTACATCTCCTTGAAGAGTCCGGTGGACTTTGCTATAAAACGATAAAGGTACGGTGTAATATTTGTAGTTAAGCATGTAGATTTTGATTAAATAGACGTGGGCACTTACAAATAAATTCGTATCATCAATCATTGAGGGATCGATGTCGTCGTCAAACGCACCAACATTCGGTAAGCAAGCCAACAAATCATTAAAATCGTCATCTTCAACTCCCAATCCTGCTGAAGGTGTTTCAGGTTTCATCTCGGAAGTTTCCACTAAAACCAACCCCAAATGTTAACATTGTTCATCAAAATCGCATGTTGTTCACAGAAATACTTACTGGCTTCTTCGGTAACCTCAGGAGTTCTTCCGATAACCTGATTGATGATGGACAATATCATACTCATTCTTCCCGACATAGCCGCAAGTTCAGATAGAGCTCCGTAATTAACTGGGCCATTGTCCTCTCCTTCGGGTATAGTTACTCCTGCAGCTTCACTACTCAAACAAAGTTTCATTCGTTAGTAATTCTAGACTAGACGAACGAAGCTCTTTCCCAACATTCGACACTTACTACGCGTCATACAAGTCGTCCAGTTTTTCTTCATGTTGCCCTTCATCTACCTCTTGCTGGAATTTGAGGAGATCCAAATA
>JAQGBJ010003131.1:0-13693 GCA_034698345.1 Sphaeridia pumilis
GGAGGAGCCCAAAAGGGCCAAAAGGCAGAGGGCGCTGGCGAGCTGTTGCAATGACATGGCTGGAAGTAAGCTTCACACTCACACAAACTACAGAGTCTGTGTATGAAAAATAGTCGGCTGATTTTACTACCAATTGTTTGAAGAGAACAATCAATTATAAAAATTGATCCATAATAGGTAACGTTGACGGCCGATAGTATTCCGACAGTGTATATGTTCGAACATTCATTACCAGAAACAAAAACTTCAAATACAAAGCTTTGTTACAGCATTTTAATCCTTCAGAAATGCAAGCAGTAAAAGCTGTTCCAACTTTCACCTTTCATGTCTCGTTCAATACGGGAAAACGTAAAAAGTGTTTCTTTCTGCCTGGTTAAACCTCAAGATCTTTCTTAAGATGGAAACAAGACAAGAAGTTAAGAGTTCATGCTTGTTGGACACACAAATTGTGGCTTCTGCCTTCAACTTTCCCCAATCTGGTATTTCCGAATTCGTGAGCATGTTCTCCAAAATCAACCAATACAAACAACACAATCTATCCATCAGCCGGATACCCAATTTCCTGAACTATGCCCTTGTACTACATTGCGGTTTCCCTTGTTTACACCGATGCAATCTAGATTCTTGTCAGAATGTCAAGTGATATGGACGTTGTGGTTACGTGGATTCACTATCAACAACAAGTTTCCGCCAAAATCACTATATACACAGAGCTAAAGATCCATGGGAATTTACCGTATGCGTCAAAGCTCCATGTAATATTCTGAAGCCTTGGAATTTGGTTCTCAGATTTTGAACATATGCCTACTGAACTTTGGCGAACATCGCCAAAGCTCAAAGCTGCATGTTCATGTCTTAACGTTACATGTTTCAATGTTGCAAAGTTGTATTTAATCCCGTTTGTTCTTCCCCAACAAACATTATATGTATTAACGTACTTTGATCAAACAAAGCTTTGATCTCCTCTGATAATACTTGCTGTACAAAATTGCGAAAACTTGTCCTCGGCGATTGATCCGCTTTTGCTCTTGCATGATCTCTCTTGTTTAGATTTTACCAAAAAGAATCCAATTTTAATACTCGAGGTTAACCAAAAAGAGAAAGAAGCGAATGTGCAGCCAAGCTTGGTCCACCGAGAGTGTTTCGAGACTCAAGTCTGGAACCTGAGCGTAAACATACGCCAAACATAGGCTGAACCGAATAGTCAATTCATGCATAACTTGTTCTTGTAGCGCCGAAATTAAATTCGGTGCTGAAAATCCAATGCCTGGCTCTGGCTCAGGACAACACAGAATATATGGACTTAAAACCAGTTGTACTTCAGTCTTCAGACTCCATGTTGTTGAATATTCACAAGTTTGCTGGACCCCAAAACAAGCTTAGCTTGGACCTTGTTAGTTTTTCGGGTAACTGAATTACGCTAGAGCAAATCCAAATACTGAACAGCTAGCAAATCCTAACATCAGCGTCCATCCGTTCTGTCCAACCAAAGAAGATTGAGCTAATTCAATCGTATTCAGAAAAGCTTTACTTTTTTCTTGCAAGTGGAACATTGCTGTACAAATGTATTGACTGACGCAACTATTTTCTATCGCCTTCTAAAAGCGCTAGAAGCTACTACACATACACAAAGCTACATTTTTTCTAGCCGCTAGAGAAAAAGCTTGAAAGAAGGCCGCGAAAAATAATAAATACTTTTGGCCAACCCCACATAAGCCGACTGATTCAATCCTTGAATCCTTTTGTGCTTTTTCTTTCTTGCATTTTCTTATTCAGAACCGCAACCTTCTACTGTATATGTACTGCCATGGTCTTATTAAAAAGACCAAAAATTGTTGTTCTGGAAGCCTCTGATAAATCCCGCATATCCTCGTCTTCTTTTGCCTTTTCTTATTATTATGAAACATTATTTTGGTCCCTTCTTTCTTCTTTCTCTCTTGGTTCGTATAAGTAATTATTCAGCAAAATAACGTGGTTATTCAGAATTTTGAAGGTCTATTTTTAGTCCATATTTTCATACTGCATTTTCTCCTGGTCCTGGTGATGGTAATGGGAATTTTGGCCTCCTTTAAAATCTGCGGGCTTATTGTCCTAGGAACGTCTTTTTCAGCAACGAACGTCTCTTCTCTCGAAAGCAATAATGAAGCATGAAGCGTAAATATAATGTATACTGGAGCTCGAAAGCGTAGAAATTACCAAGAATACCTTGAATACTTTCTAAAGAAATTCCTACTTGCATCCAGCTTTCTCCTACTCTTATTTATGAGAAGGTCATCTAATAATCAACTTTTGCGTCTCTCGCTCGCTCCTTCCACCAGGAACAATTGATAATGAAGAATGTTTTTGTCTTTACAGTCTTTGAGCAAGAATACTGTTCGGGCTACGTGGACAGTTTTGGAAAATGGAACACAGGCTTTTATTGTCCTCCCATTGAGAGCAAGATTGCCGTTTCTTGCTGTGGAACGCCTACTTTCAAATACTGCTGCATAACCGAAAAACTTGATGAGCCTCTTCCTGATGATATCGTCGAGCATTTTGCAAAGTAAGCGGAATCCACCTCAATACAGCATCTCCACCTACATTATTCCACAATAACAATAAACAATAGTGACAAAAAGCTTGACAGATTCTTGTGGGCGATATAATAATACATAGTTGTATACACAGTCGCTCGCTGAACCGAAACATGGTAACAAAACTTCTTGCACGGTATACAATATTCTCCAGGAAAATTTTGTATCAAAGCTAGAATTTTGTGCTATATGTTTTTACCACATAGAAAAAACCAGGTTCTGATGATGACTATGCTACATTTACTTGTATGAACAAAAACTGTAGACCAAGCTATATATGGCTAAATCAACCTTCATTGATCCGGAAATTCCAAGTGCACTTGTGTCGTATCTTGCTGTGCTGGTATAGTAGCTTAGAGCGTCGTTCTTTTGTAGGTTCAGTGCGGCGGCGGTACCTCGTGTGGGCATATAATGAGATTTTAACGAGGTTCCACTGAAGGCAAGACGAAGAAGAAGTCTTTTGGAGAAATTAGGCTCCGTGGAGGAAGGACGCTCGCTGCTTCGTCCAATCGCCTTGAGTGACTTGAGTACTTCAAAGAGCGGCCGCACGAAACGATCAAGTCCTTGAGAAGCAAGTTGGCAGAGACGTTCAGTTTGTTTACACTTTGGAGCAAATAGACATTTTGACGATTTGTGTGCACAAGATGCCTAATTGCGTCGAAGGAATTGGCTTGGAAGGTGTGTCACGTGCTTGAGACACACAAGTTGCAAATTAGATTACCGTTAAAGTAGGAAGTAAAGACTTGAACTGGAAATAAGGCTGTTGCGAAGCTGAAAGAAAATTCTAAAGAGAAAAGTTGGTGGAGAAAGTGGCGTGAGTGACTGAGAATAAAGTTACAAAGGCTTGGAAAAGGCCTGAGGCTGTCATGAGTTTGTGTAGATTTTGGGCCCCTGTTGTGTATGCGGTTGAGGTATACAAAAGGTGGGCTTGTCGAGTGTTGAGGTTTTATTTGGGAAAGGTGGGAAATACGTGGGAAGAGGAAGAAGCAAAAGCGGAAGTTGTGGCGGGAAACGGGGTGAAATGTTGAGAGAGAGAAAGTGCTAACGTAAATTTGTAAGCGTGAGAGAGAAGGAAATATATGGAAGCAGAATCTATATATAGAGCTTTCGCTATACTTTCACACTTGATCAAGTGCCTGAGGCGTATTGACGAGTTGTAGTGGTTTTTTTACGGCAGGAAGCAAATGGGCTGGAAGGAGTGAGAATTAAGGGGATTTTGGGATTGTGGTTGAACAAGTTTTCAAATTTACAGCTGAAGGAGTCCTTTTTCATACATGTTCCATAGATATAAAGCTGAAGAAGTTTAAGATGTTTGATCAAAAAAAATTTGTCTACTTATAATTTACCTATTTATTTAATGTCCATAATTTTGAAACGTTATAATTTAAATTGCACATACAAATGGTTCAAAACTTTGTTGTCATGAGCTTTAAAATTTTGACTTTAAATCACTAAACAAAATACAGATTTTGAAGCCTCTGGGTGCTATTACCAATCCAATGTATTTTTGTGCATCAGCTCATTTAGTTCGAATGAGCATTTTTTGGCGTACTTTCTGCTCAAGTCGACTAAAAATCTATGACTCCATGGAAGCCCTTCTTCTCTCTGTTCTCCTCATCGCTTTCACTCTATTTAGCTCACAAACAAGATTTGAAAGTGACAAGCTGGAATCCAGGGGATTAAATCAAAGTCCAGCTCTGGAATCTGCTGCTGCCAATCCTTATACTTCTTCCTAGAACTACATGCTATATTTGGCCATGTATGTACTTCTCTGAGCTACATATCTTATATACACCACGTATTAAATGTAAACACGACAGCCGCAAAATCGGCCAACTCCATGTTCCTTCCTCCCGGTTAACTTGAGTGTTTTGCTCAACCATTTCAACCAAGCACCCCTAAAACGACCAGTGATGTACATACGCATAGGCGTATAATATACACGTCGGATTCTCAGATACTCTTGTGGGATTTAGCTAGCGCCTTTGTTCTTGTTCTAGAAGCGTCGTTAACGCGGTGGTCCGCCCCTGCCTCTCAAGTCTTAAGCGGCTTGGACACGTTTCGTCCATGTACAAAGGTCTGCCCAGAAGCCCATGCATTTCTCGGATCTCATGTGTTCTTTTAGGCTAGACGCTTGTGTAGCTCAAAATATTATTTACTGAATTTACTCGAGCAGCGTTCATTGAGCAAGAAACAAAACCCGTGGGAACCATCGTTTTGGTCGTCATCATAATCTGGTGTGTTATCCCAAGGGCTTATTTTTCCCGGGCTTTCTACAAGCCCTTCCAATATACAACGCAGACATTAGATGACCGAGTCTGTCCATCCGTATTTGTGGTGGTTCATCTAGCGATTATAATTGATTCCATCTGTCCATGTTATTGTTTACCGAAAAAGAAAAGCTTTCTCCAAATCTCTAGCGAGCGGCTCTCGGTTGTAGAGTTTGTTGAATCTGTCAAGCTGTATTTACTAATCGAAAATCCGAGCTTGGTATTCACGCCTCAATTTCCCTCTTCTCCGTCTTTGGTTAGGGAATTTTTCGAGGAAATTCGAACCCAAAAAAGCTGATGATGATGTGAAGAAACACAAGATGATTAACTGATTCCTTGATTGAATTTTTGCAGAACGCCGATTCTAGCTGCAATCATTACGGGGACGCTTCTAGCTCTTTTTGTGATTACTTTCGCTTCGTGTTTCTACTGCTCCTGCTGTTGTGTCTACCGGAAACGGCGTGGGAACGAAGAGGCTAATGGTGAGTTACATATAATAATACATATACTTTATATATATACACGAGCCTTGTGAAATTTGATGCCAACAATTTTCAAAGAAACTATGTTGTTTCCGTGGAAAGTATAACAGCCAACACAGTAAGAAAGCCTCGGCAGCTCCAGCTCAGGATCTTGTTTGAAGTGTAATTGATTCTGATGGCGGCGAGTAATTCCGAGATGGAACACGTTATGGCAAGTATTAAAAGAAATGAAGGATAAACTTATCTAGCTAATATCAGAGTATATTAGAGAAAAATATAGCAGAATAGAAGCTCCAGCTACATTTGCTAGTTTCAAACCTGGTGAGACGGCAGAGTTAAGGCCAAGTTATGTTACTTTTGTACATTAATGAAGTATGGAAATGTTTACGGGATGCGATGCTATCAAAGTTTATTGATCGTTAGCCGTTAACGGAGCTTTGCTAACGTTGTTACCAAAAGACAGCCTTTTGTATATACACAAGTTTTTCAATTTGTTTTACTCAAGACCTTCCGGAAGGCCACAATATGCAATAGAAGCGATGGTGGTGGCAGTGACGCTGTCAACAACGCCACTTGAGCGAGTTGTTGAAGCGCATAAATATTTATAAGGTATAAAACGCCAGCTTATTTGGGTTGTGCATACATAGTAGCGAAAGTTTCTGACGAGGAAGGAAGCTAATAGGAGGTTGTCAAAGGCCTTGTTGAAATGAACTTTTGTTGAGGAGGCTGAGGCTTTGAAGAGTTGATGAGACGTCAAAGTAGTTTTGGCGAACTTTCTTGGATACTTCCAAGGAGATCGAAGGTGAAAGCAGATTAGTGGCCAAAATATATATCCTTTGTTTTAAGCAAGTGGAAGTGGAGGAGGCCTTGAAGCGGATTCTAGAATTAGCAAGAATTCACGAATTTTCCTGTATCAAACTAAAGCTGAGACAACAATTTCGATTCTTGTTTTGAAGGCTTGTACCAACTCCAAAGCGGCTCCACAGCCTCCGAACTCGTCAACATGTATTCACCTTGCAATGGCTCGAACCACACAAGCCTTGTAACGACGCCACTTGACATGGAATGGAGTCAGCAGGTAGTGGGCGGGAGCGGTTCTGTCGTAAGTGGCAATAGTAGCTTCACAGCTGGTGGCAACAGCGGTGGTGGTGGACCTCCGACAGTGGCCAATGGCGGTCCTGCTGTGTCCGCAACGACTACTTTCTCCAACGGCAATATCCCCAACAACCACCACAACAACAACATGTCGGCTTTGAGCAGCAATTCTTCTTCAAGTGGCATAGCAACCTTGTCCCTTGTAAGCCAGCAGCAAACTCGAAGCAACAGTAGCAACAGCAGTAGCTTGGGCTATCATTACGTAAATTTACCGCCTGGAGTTACAATATCGAACAGCAGCAGCAGCAGTTACCCGCGAATTTTGAATGCGAATGGTCTTTTACGTGCGGCGGCTGTTGCTAGTTCGGGTGGTGCAGAATACCATAATGTGGGTCCAATGGGGGGAATCCTTAGATACCAACAAAACGTATCTCCGTCATCGAATACATCAAACGTTGGACACATGCCAGGAGCCTTTTATCGACAAGGAGCGACATGGACAGTGTCCAACGGGCGAGCGGCTGCTGCCGTTGCAAGTCCTTCGGGCAACGCAGTAATGGTTGAAGTTGTAGCAGCATCAACTGGGTCAGGGGGATTACCTTGTTCGAATAATGGCCAAGGAGCTTCTTATCAACCCGTGTCCATCTTGAGGACTAGCGGCGGGGGCGATAACGCAAGATGTATGAGACCTGCATTGGGAAATGTGGAAAATTGGAGGTCGCCAATCGAGGATCCTCCGAGCTACGTCAACGTTTTACCGCCGCCGAGCTATACTCCAGTGGATATGGAAGGCAGCAGGGTTTATTCGAATTTGGCTGGGTCACGTGCTTTTGATCGGCCAACTTCGGACACGTTTACTCAGATTTATTACAATGAGCTTTTGAGGGAGGCGAGGGCTTCGAGTGGGGGTGGACTTCCGTCGAACCAAAATGGAACGTTGAGCAACACGTTGCCGAGGAGGATTCAGCAGAACCATGTTTTGACAGCGCTTCCGCCTGTAGGACCAGCTTCTGGAAATCAAGGAGGAGGGACGCTGAATCGAAGAAGTTTTCCCGCCAATTTACGAAATTTAGGTAAGCTTCAAATTGGTTCTCAAAATTATTCGAAAGACTAAAGTATACCTTTGATGGAATTTCAGTAACTCCGTCTCCACCAGTTCGAGAACGTGATACACTCGTTGTGACACTTGAGGACGAAGCTGTTCAAACGCCTTCAGACTCCATTCAAGCTGCAGGACCTGCAAGAGGAACCAATTCGCCTGAAGACGATAGCGGTGCTACAGAGGCCCGAGGAACTCCCAGCACCAACATCGAAGGCTTCAGCAACAGACTGTATTCGAGCGATTCCCAACAAGAGTCTTTGTGTTCTTCGGCGTTATGAGATGCGGTAGTAGTGGGTTTGGAACGAGTTATTTAATGGCTTGCCTCAAGCTTGAGGAGCCATTGGAATTTTCGAATTTCCAGTAGTGTTGAGGAGAAGAAACAAGGTTGTTTGCAATGTTATTGAAATGTTTATACATAAATACAAATATCTAAGTATCAGTTCGTGCCCAAGACGTGCCTATTAAAGAACCTTTAAATCATGTTAATGACTGTACGAGGTTAAATTCATTTGTAGTTACAAATACTGATACTGACTCTTTGAAGACTTGGAAATATATAACATGAAATTCTCTAGAACGCCTGGATCACTTACAATAATTCATAGAAAATCAATCCTTCCTTGTGAATATTCATGGACGTTGCAGCTGCTCTCATAGGATACCACCATCGGAGCCTCCTGGTTTCATTTCTAGCTTCAAAAAGCTCTAGCAATATTTTACAAAGTTGCAGTCAAGTCAGTTGCTGCTGGAACAAAGATAGCTGGAGGCCAGAAGAGCCAACATGGAAGTATGGGATACTGGAATCGAATTCTGCCTCTACCACAAAGATCCTATCGACATAGTAACACAAGCCACACACATCATCTCATTAATAGAATTAGTCGCAGATGTTATCAAACCACATAAAATTTCCGTTTGATCATAGTCATAGACTCATGCTAGACCAACAAATATTAGTCGAGTCAGTTCTAGTCGGCAGGCAAGGTCTTCAGTTCTAGATTCACTTTCTCCTACAAATGCACTAGATTTCACTCTACTATTCCACAAGAGAAAAGCTTTGGCAGTTTCAACAGAATTATATGCTGGAGAAGGCTTCTTTCGGCTACAGCAATTGCTCCAAAATTCGTGACGTCCATGATTCCTTATCGATGTTAGAAGCAGGTCATGTTATAGACCTATGGACAAACAAGAAGCCTCGATCGAAGCGCAAGTAAATTATCCCCGAGCATGAATCCTATAATGGCGTCCGAAATCAGATATATTTGCTCTCACAACAAAAACACTATAGCTTAACTTGGCTAAAAAGGAGCTGTGACCATGGATCACTTTCACCATTATAAACAACAGGGAAATCCGAGACCAAGTCAATATTTTTCGAGGACAACTGGCCGATGGAGACACTGAGACCGCTCAAATTTCGCCAATTCTGGGGCATACTAGTAATGGTAAATTTTGCTTGACTTTTTAAAAAAAAGTTTCAGGCGTTTAGATTATAATATATCAAGTGTGCAAAACTCCTGAAACTGCAACTTTTTCAAAACCTCCAGCGCCTGAAGCGACGGCCGCCATCATACGAACTTTGTTGAAGGAGATTGCGAGTAGATCGACCATAAAAGGATTACTGTCATCATAGCCATGTAGCGAAATGTGGAAAATCGCTAGACGCCTCAAGCTACGATGATAGAAGCTTCGTTTATATATATAAAAAATACATGCTTTGTCTACAGGCCGAACATGCTTTACGCTTTAGATACGCTTTTAGATTTAAGACTTTAGCTTACAGTGCACGCCATCGCCGCTGAAGTTGATCCTATTGACGACGAAATCGATGACAAAGGATAGCGGAGCGCTGGTGGTTCCGTCGAAAAATTTGCTTTCCCCTGCTCCTTTTTGTGGCCTCAAGTGGGCAATATCGATGATGCCAAAAATCGTGTCCGAGCATCATTGTTCCATGGATTTGTACCAGGTAATAAAAGTGCCAAAACTGTCTTGGTTTCTTATAGCTTATTTGTCCCTCGACGTGTTTTTTGAAGGTCCAATGGAGAGAATGGATGTCTGTTCCAGTCAATTTAGCCTGATGGAATTTTGGGGGAAATTAATTCCCTCTCTAATGAACCTGTCAACCACTTTGGTTTCACACAGTGTTGAAATTTTGCGCCTTACAAATTGCCTCAGCCTTGAGCCACAGAGCTGCTATACTGCCTGCATATATATTTTTATATACCCGTTAATAATATGAGTTTGCTGGAGGCAAAAGACCACGCTGACTGACTGAGCTATATACCGAACCTAATGGCGCTAGAAAAGTTGCTAATTTTCTAGAACACCAACTTCTTAAGTAGTCTGTTTGATTGGCAAACAAAGGGTTCACACTTTACACTTTGCTCGAGGAAAGCCTCCGAAAAGTTGGTCTCAGTAGTTTGTTTGATTTAATCTCGCTTCATTAGCTTCAACGCTAATATTTGCTTGTTGAAATCCAACTTTTCTACAAGGCTTTTTTGTGAACCTTGAATGCGCTTTTTGCCGCTTCCGACTGACTAAAAGTTACGACATGTACACTTGTAAACGCCATTCTTCTTCTTCTTCTTTCCTCCTGTCCAACAACCGAGTTGTTCGTTCGTGCCCCGTCAGAACCATAGTTTTGCTGATCCGTCGGAACAAATAGACGATGAGGAAATGCTGCAAAAACTGAGTTTACCAAGACCAACATTAAATACATGATTTGTGTTGCACAACGTCCTTTGCTGTGTGTATATCTGGGCCGGGAACGTGACCGGAATCCAGGTTTTTTACGGGTTTTGCAGTAGTAAATTCAGCCCTTATTATATTTTTTACAGCAAGAGTCTGCAAACGACCTCGACGTCAAAGGACGTGCTGTTAACGTGGATGGACGGCTCGACTGGGATCTTCAAGTTTGCTTCAGTTACAAGAATGGACGTTCAAGAAGGTTGCAAGAACCATAAGCAAAGTTAATGAAATGGATGCAATGTGTAATACATGAGAAGCCACCTGCTCTTGACAGGTTGCATTAATCTCCTCGTATTTTTCTTCATCAAATCAATTACAGGTAATTATGGTGGAAGGGAATTGTTTTTGTGACAAACGGCATTTCGTCTTATTGAGTTGGCCAAATAATTTTCTTTTGTGTACGCGGTTGCGGTTTATTTATGTGGGAACGTCAGGTGAAAGCCATAACGTTAGCTAGGGTTCTAGAATTTTGCTTGAAATTCGGGGAAGTTTGATGGCATTTTGCGTATGATTGACGGCTTTGGGTTTAGTCTGAAGAAACGGTTCATGATTTACGTCGGATATAAATATGCGGTTAAATGGTTAGCGTGGATAAGTCACGTAGCTCCTGGTTTCTAGGAGCTAGAATTTTGGACTAAAAAGCCATGTAGTAAATACTAGGATTCTTCTAGCCAGGAAACCTGCTTCTATAATTCTATAACTAATTCCGTCTGATCAAGAATTCCCGCCACCTCATTAATTTACTCTGCAGCCATATCTTTGAGCCAGGAAGCATAAACTGCATAATTTTGTTCATAAATCTTTTGGAATTGAAGGCAAAGTGGCGGCGGAGGTGGTGGTGGAAAAGTTGGATAAATCTAACGCCATTTGTAGTGGATTTGGTTGCTGCGGGTTATTAGGTAACCCTGATCCACTGAAGTCAGTGCGTAAAATCTAGGCTGTAAGGGTTTTGCTCCAGAATGGCCTGAATGTTTGGGCGCACTTCTGCTTAAGCTTTTTCAGACTTATTTGCAGAATTAAAGCCGTATTTTGTATAGGCAAAGCTAAAAGCTTTGTGAATCGACCTTGAATGTAGTTCATTTACTTAGCATTATCAATTCTTTTCAAGTTCGAAGTAAAAAGTTGTTTTCAAGTGAATCAGAGATGGATACAAATGAGCTATGGCTGAAACTCCATCAGAAGTAAAGCCGTGATGCATTAAGCAAACGATGAGAAAATTGGCAACTTTGAAAAAGCGCGCATCTTTAAACTTGCGCATGACTACTGGAGAACGCTGATTGTCGTGAATACAACAGAGATGTAAACAAAACAAACATTCATTTGGAATCATCATCTGGTTGATTTTCATTGTGTAATATACATTGTATACGAACAAGCTGACAATGTTGTTCCGACTGGTGTTTTCAGTTTTCAAAGGACTTTTGATCCTGCTCAACATTTTTAACGCAGTATTTTTGTTGTCATGGCGACGACTTTGTTCCTTGGTGTTCAGAAGGTCAAGTTTTCTAGGCTTCGAAGAAGAAGACGTTCGAGGCAAAGTTATAGTTGTTACCGGAGCTAATAGGGGAATTGGGTTGGAAGTTACAAAGTTGTTGGCCAAAAGAGGGGCTACAATCGTAATGGCTTGCAGGGACCTGCAGTCTGCCGAAATGATGGTGAAGGAACTGTGTTCCGTATATTTAGAAGCTGAATTGGTAAGATGCTGGGACAAAATATTCAGCATTTGAAAGTTGTAATTGATATCACTTAACATCGTTGTTTTTAAAGGTTGTGAAACATTTGGACCTTGCAAGCGTGGAATCAATCAACAAGTTTGCTCAAGAAATGAAGATGGAGTTTGACCACGTTGATGTTCTGGTGAACAACGCTGGGCTGATGGTACCTGAATCCAAGAAAAGTAAGACTGAGGATGGGCTGGAAATCAACTTCGGGGTGAACTTCGTGGGTACCTTTTTATTGACGAAGTTGCTGGTGGATTTGCTCAAGGCTTCTGAGGATTCCAGGTAATAAAGAAGACAATTAACTTGAAAACTGAAAGGTTGAAATGCAGAAAAACATAAAAATGTGTGATTTTGATTTTTAGAATAGTAAACATTGGCTCTGTGGCCATGTACCAACAGCGGTTGGACTTCAACAACCCAATGAAGTCCTACTACCGTCCTGGAGACTCCAACTACACAATCATTCCATACTGCAATTCCAAGTATGCCTTAGCTCTCTTTACCCGTGAACTATACAACCGATTTTCCAGGGATACGTCCATCAAGGCTTATTACGTGTGTCCGGGCATTGTAGCTACGGATATCTCTCGTGAGCACGAGTATTACAAATGGTACCAGATTAGAGTTCTGAAGATGCTTGTGAATTTGGCGTTCTTGTCACCGAAAGAAGTAAGTTTTATACCAATCATCTTCAATATCGGGTTGAAGCGAACAAGACATTATATCAGCTATTCTTATAGAGCGCTCAGCAAGTCCTGTATTGCATCACCGGCAAAAGCTGTTCGACCGAGAGTGGACTTTTGTACCGAAGAACACGAAAATGGAAGGCCCCTGTTTACATAGACGACGCTCTGGTATCTGGATCACTTCCTCCGATTAACGACCAGCTGAGTTTTAAAATTTGGACGCTTGCTGAAAATATTCTGAAAGCATTGGGCAAAGCGGAAGAGGGACGGCCTAAGAGATCAAGATCGAGTTCCACAAGGATGTAATTTTCAAGTGTATTTTCTGTGGAGCATGATCATTCGGCGTATTTCCTGTTTTGGAGAAACTGTCAGCTTTGGACAATAGGAAGGCGCTAAAATATTAACAGTGTTTGTTTGGTGTGTATATCATCGTGTGCGAAATTCCCACCGGAACCTATCCATTTCAAAAGCCCTTGACTTGAACTTTTGTGTATGTATTACTTTGTAAACTTTGTTTATCTCTTTGAGTTTCACGGGAGGTGCAACGAATACTGAATAGCGCTGCAACAACCAAGACAAAGACGACCATCTTGTAAAGTAGATGTAGAAAGTAAAACAAAAGTATTTTGCTAATAACGTTGTCGCTTTCACAGAGAGAAATAAATGTAAACAACGAGAGGAGAAACTACAAATCAAAGCGTTGGCGAACTTGAGATTTATGTAGGACTTTCACAAAGTGTTTTATAGGTCCATGAGGGCTACAACAGCAATCTTTATCTGGACACGGCTGCAACTTTCAAGATTTCCTTTGATGAAAGTTTCTGAACGCTTGTTGGAGCCAAAGACTATGCTTAGCACCCCAAGATGGCTTCGCCAAACGGCGCTCGAAGCGACTACTTCAAAAATCACCAAAGCTCTTCAACGAGCCGCCAGAATGGCAAATGCATATTGAAGTTGAACATTCAATCAAATTTTCCAATTTATCGCCAAATTGAGCAAGGATTGTAGATAGGAAA
>JAQGBJ010003132.1:0-13692 GCA_034698345.1 Sphaeridia pumilis
TTTTCGTCATAAAAATCTCGGTCCCATTTCGGATTGATTTGCTTGGAAATGGTCTCGTATACTTCTGACTTGACTTGTTGTAGTGGAATATTGATGGTCAATTGAGGCGGCTGCTGTGCAATGACCAAGGTTTGGGTCAAGATGTCCGGTTTGGTCACGACGCTGCCAGTCTGGTCAGATCTTCGAAACCCTTGGAAAAATGGGTACCTGAAATTCAATATCGAAGAATTTAGTATGTAGGTTATTATGATTGCAAGTATGATTTTCAATGACAAGCGCATTTTTTCGATGTACCAGGGAATGTGAGAAAACGTGGGTTTTTATGAAGAGCAAAAAGAAACATGTGCACATATATATAGCTGTTCTGGCTAAGAGAAAGCTTGCGAAATTTCCCTTCAGATCCTTGTTTGGCAGAAACGTTTTACTGTTGAATACATTTCCAGGTGAAAAAACCGTAGAAAGATGGATATATCGATAAGAAACCAAAAAAGAAAACATGATGTCGCTAAATCTGCTCGACCAACTTTCTGGAGTATACCAAAATCTAAAGCTTCAAAAAGGGATATAGGAAATGTACAGCGAAGGTGGGAATTATTCCACTGACTGAACGAGACAATATATATATAATATAATTTATCGATCCGCCCGAACTAGTTTCAAGGCGTATTGCAAACTTCTATAAATCTTCAAGGTGAAAACACACGGTCGAGTACGGCTGGTCAGGGAGGGAAAAGAACGTTGTTTATACCAGAGGGCGTTATGAATTTCGTTTGTGAAGCGATCCATACAAACACATATAAAGGTGTCCAAGGTTATTATTTTTCCAACATGACACTCGAACGATATTTCCTTGTCAAAACCTTACTACATATACTGATAGTGATAGTGGCAGATTTTAATACAAAGAAAATTCCAGTACTTACCTTAGAGTCTGAATTGCCGTTGGCCTGTGCTTGGGGTTCCATCGAAGCATGTCTTCCATGAGATAAATAGCCTCTTTGCTAGCGTTGGGAATTATTTTTTGGAGCGGCGTGGCTTCGAATTGTGGAAACCTAAAGTTCATTTGTTTGGCTGGCCAACAAAGAGGGAACAAAGAGAAAGCATTTAATTCAACCTTCCGATTCAAGGCTCATACATCGATGAGAAACCAAAATAACCGGCTTACCTAATTGGTGACCTTCGGGCCATTCAGCCTGGAAGAGCAAAACAAGGAAAAACTGTATTTCACGCTACATACAAAATATATATGTTGATTCAAGATTTGACACTCACTGGATCCGGTGTTCCCAGCACAGAACAAATTTTGAAAATTTCATCAATTTCGCTAGTACCAGGAAATAAAGGTCGGAAGGTGAAGAGTTCCGCCATTATACAGCCAACAGCCTGTAGACATTTCGATAATGAAACACATTTCAACCATTATCCCTCAAGGCTCCACCAAATAACAATTCGAATTTTTAAAATTAATGAGAGCTAACCCAGATATCTATGGGACTACTGTAGAACGTGGCACGCAAAAGGACTTCAGGTGCTCGGTACCTAGAATTTCGAAAGAATCATTCCACCGTGTTTCTTTAAAATTTCCTTTCGGCCTCAAACAGTTTGCTCAACTCACCATCGTGTCGACACATACTCGGTGTATGGCGGAAGGGATCTAATTTCACGGGCAAGACCGAAATCAGCAATTTTTATAAGCTCAGGTCCCATACAAAGAAGGTTTTCAGGTTTCATGTCGCGATGAAAGAATCCGTGTTTGTGCATAAACGCCAGACCTTGGAGGACTTGGTAAACAATGTTCTGAATGGTGCTTTCCGGGAAGACTTTCTCACTGAAATATCATTCACGGGCTGTAAAATCACCTACAATCACACGGCTAATGAACAAGTCGACATTGGGAGATTGATTGGATACTCTCCTAGTTCACAGTTCCCCAAAATGTGTATACAAATAATATAGTAGCAATAATATAGTGAGCGAGATTTAATTTCGGTAATGATATCCCCATTCATGTATCCGCTCTTCCTCCTGCTGTTTCAAAAGAATCAAGCTACTATCAGCTATACATCGAAGCTTCTAAAATACTTGGCCGTCCATGTCCTCACCAGCTTGCTTTTTCATTGTTACCATTATTATTTTTATTGAGGCATCAATACTTCCATCAATCACTTTCAGACTGCACAAAAGAAGCGCAGCGTCAGCCATCCCTTGAATGCGGTTCACCTGGCCCTAAACGTGTAATGTAATACGTCACCAGGAATAAGGAAGCGCCTTACAAAAACCGATAACATATAAGTTCGATGTACTTTTACCCGCTCCCGGCTACATATAAGTTTCCGGCGGAGAACCGCCGAAAAATATTCAATTCAGGCCATTTTGCCGCCGCTCTTATAGTCCAAACCTTTTCTTTTCTTATACCAAGGAAATGGCAATTCATCAAGAGATAAGACGCCTTTACGGACACACTCACACACGCAATCCGCCATTTTACTCCCTTGTAATATGCAAATGCTGCAATACTTAACAAACGTTATATTTTATTGACACTACTCTCATTTAACCAGGAACCTGGGCTCACAATGTCGCCCGAAAAAGCCGTTGCCATTTGACCTAGTTTTTCTCCCATGCGCCCACCTCCTGCCACTGGTATAATGTAACTTTAATTTTGTCCAATTCAATAGAACCTTTTGCTCAACTCCATACAGCAGGAGGTTGGTCTCGGCTATTAGCAATGCTCTAATAGCTTTAGTAATCAAGTAGGTGCGAAAAATCCTCCCCAATGTACACATACATTAACCTCCTTCGTCTAGTCCTTTCAAAAGACGTCCATTAAAAATGCAAACATGATTTTTACAGCCTTAGTCTAGTCTCCCACTGACCTATTCCTTTCAACTTCTGTCCGAGAGAGGATGACAGGACCTATAAGAAGTATAGTAGCTTTGACTTTTATTTTAGCACTGGGTGACGTTACTAGCATAGCTCTAACAACTCGAGTTTGAAACACGTCTAATAATACGCATTCCAGATATGCATCTAACGAACGTAAAAGTCGTAAAAATACAGAAACTCGACTACTGCAGTAGATTCTAAAATAGCAGAGTTTGTTGTTGTTATTACTGCAATTGTGCTTTTTTGAACTGGTGGAGAAAGCTGGACGTTTTTAGGCTTGAGCTAAATGAATTAAAAAACTTACCCTCGTTCAAATCTATTTTTCATCAGTTGGTACAAATTCTCCTTCATGTACTCAAAGACAAAGTACAAAGTGTCGTTCTCCCGAATGACTTCCTTCAGCTTGACGACATTTGTGTGACTTAGTTTCTTCAAGGACTGCAAAAACAATTTGAACCAATTAGTTTGCAATATATACTATAGTCACACAATACAAATACAATTACTAAAGTAATTTCTCCATTTGCTCCTTCAATTGCATCGTCCTTGGCAAAAGCTCATATAGACTTTCCATGTACACTCGAACCTTTCGCCCGTTTCTCCCTTTGGACAACAACAGGTAAAGTTGGCAAGGTAAACACTGATTGTCCTTGGGTATATAAATATATAGCGCCTAGCGTATACGCGTTTATGCACATTTACACGAGCATTATTATAGAGGGCTGATGAACAGAAATTCGAGTCGGTCTCATAATTTAGTGCTAAATCTAGATTGATTCCATTCTTTTTCAGCTAAACGCTATTATTCTGGCCATAGAAGCCTTGGAAAGTGGATGAGATAAATAAGTACCTGCGGGAAATGTTTGCGTTCCAGTTAATTGCTCATGTTGGCGATGACGCCAGAATATATGGATTACACAAATATATGCTCGAGAAAAGGGCTTTCAAGAGTGTAATTCAATATGATGGTCAGTGTCATGGAGGGATTGCGAATTGCGAGAAACAAATGTCTATAGAGTTGCAAAAGTGAGCGTGTGTTGTTGGGCAGTGAGAGGTACTAGAAACAGGTGTCGTGCTAATGGAACTTTGGCGTTCAATGTTAAGCCACTCGAAGCCGCCGCTATTCATTCAAGGTCAAGCTGTCAAGGCAAATATTATGGTGTTTGCTTCTCCGAATGCCGGGAATTTCTGCCTTGGAAACTACAATTATTCCACGGAAATGACAAGAAATGGCGAACCAACTGGTTGGAGATATTAAATATAATTTAAACCTGCGGACTCCAAATTATATTCTAACGCATAGACTTAAAGCAATTTTTTACGTTTGAAAAAATCCTTTAAAAGCCTTATAGAGCTCAAGCTTTTAGCTTTAATTTACTTCGGCTTGCAGTTCAAGCCTATTGATTTTTATATTGCCAGAACCTGTACAATTTTACGGTTTCAGATGCCTTAACTTAATTTCCACCCATAGGAAAAATTTTGCTTACCTTCACTTCACGCAGACTCATGGCCTCATCCCATGTCGTATACTTCTTTTTCATTCTGAAAAACCCAGGACGGCAAAATTAGAGCAAATTTCCAAATGTCACCCAGCAGCAGGCTTATTGAGAATTAGCCTTGTTCATACCTTTTAATAGCGACTTTTTCGCCAGTGTCGACTCGCTGCCCTAGGACAACGGATCCGTAGGTTCCGTCACCTAAGGGGCCTAACGTCTTGTATCGATTCATTGTCACCATTGATATTCACACTTTATAAAGCAATTTACACCACCAACACTGTAACACCACTTGAGAATTTGTTCAAATGTTATTGTATTTTTGTTCTCAAAAAAAGTCACTCAGACAGCCCGCTACAAATTTGCAAAACTTTGCTCCAGTATCGAAGATAGCTTCCCAATTTTTATCGCCAAAGCTCACCGATGCGATGAGCAGCGAAGCAATCACACTTGAATCCTTCAAAATCAGATGCCAACTAAAAGCGCCAACTACCATCTGACTGACTCAGACTGAGGCACCACCAAAGCGCTCGAGTATTTCAAGTATTTCTACACACGGAGAAAGTTCATGGCAAACTGGCTGACTGCGAGCGGCTGGAAGGACACGAGTTGTGAGTCATTACTGGCAGAATAGCTGGAGAAAGCTTTTACGAACCACGTTCCTGGTGGTTTGTTGGGGAAAGTTGCTTAGCAACGCATTTTGTACGTGCTAAGATGTATACCAGAGAATGTAGCTATTTTCCAGCGGTGGAAGAGCAAGCCAAGGAATTATTGCAATGGAGGGAGAAAATTGCAGGTTTAATTGCTTTGGGTTTACACCATAGGCGTTATAATTTTTGGCAAATGCTTACAGCAGGGGCATTTCATGATTGACTAGGACAACAATTGTCCGAAATCAATTAGTGGAAATAGTAGTAGGAGTAGAGGAGACAACTAACTAAATGCATTAAAAGCAAGAAAAAACACTGCCTTTTCAGATGCTACTTAACAAAGACTTGTTTATTTTACTCTGGCATAATCCCTCGTAATCACGCGGGCTTTCAATGATAATTAGATAAGGCGCTGTATAGGCGAATAGCACATTAATAAACATAATACTCATTCTTGATTCTCATCTCGGTAACCTGAGTACGCTTGGTTTTTGTCGTCTTGAGCGTAAGACAACAATGAATACGAAACGGCTCTTCTAATTGGTCTACTAGTAGGCGGCGTTATTGGATTTCCAAGGAAGCAGAAGACGTCGAACTAATTGAACTTAGGGACGCGGTGCGTCTGGGTAAGATTATGCTAGCAAGGCGACTGTCTATGGGCGACAAAGTGCCCGAAGTCCTGCTACTGCTGCTCCCGTCGCAACCGCTTCCAACGGCAACGTCTTCTTCGCTACCCGGAACAAAGTAAAAGCTGAGCGGGCTTTGGCACACGTGCGGCATTCCGTTGGCAGCGAGACGAACTTTGGCAGTGTAAATGCCAGGGCCTTCGGGACGGAAGTAGTAAATGTACATTAGTTCTTTCCCTTTTTCGTTCTTGTGGACGTGCATGGTTACGGGCGACGTGGCTTTTCCAGGTCCGGTCACCGTCACAATGAAATGGACGGGACGGAAGAGGATTTTTCCGGGTTGGGGCTCAAGACTGAAGACGAGGACCGAGGATGAGGCTCCGGAGGCCGGAGGTTTCAGAGCTTGAATCAAAAAGTTGGTGGGAACCAGCTGCGACCAAAGAGGATGGGCGAGGAAGGAGCGTGGGACCAATTGTGACTTGCGGAATGCATTGTTGTCGTCTATTTTGCTCCGTTCCATTCGAACGAGTTCGTCTTTGGACGGAATGAAGGCGACTCGGATGGGACATATACTTAGGCCAGGGCTCGCCAAGGGCTTTGTCGGACATGGCACAGAATCTTTACCCGCGAGGACACCCGAAGTTGTGGGACTTCGCTTGATTTTCGTGATTCTCCATTGGTTTATCGTGTTGTAGTGGCGGTAGGTTGAAGTCATGTCGGATGTCAAGGAGCAGGTGCTGCTGTAGGTGGCCTGGAAATTGGATTTCAGTTTTCAAAAGGATTAGTACTTTATTATGTAGTGTGCGAAATTGATGGTTGTGGGAAGCAATGGACAGCTATACTTACCCGTTTGCAGAGGGACGAAGGTCCGTAACTTGAATTGCTTGTGAAATTGGTCGGAAACCGCCGTTGTTGAGGTTGATGAGGTGGTGGTGAGGTCTGGACGTTTGTTGGTGAGAAATTCGAACGAACGGAAGGTGCCATTTGAGGATTAGAAGGCCTCCTAAAACTATGGTTTAAGTTGTTTAACAACGCATTGTCACAAGACGAGAACATCCAAAAAGTTTGGGCTATCAGCTATCGAGACAACTTGATAAAACCGACTTTTGTAAAATGAATGCAAAAGCAATTTTTAGAAAGCTATCTAATTACGGGTATGAGCACGACAGTCATATTTAAAGTGACACTCCTTTTTATGCTTTCACCTAGTAATGGTACGTTTGAATTTGGATGTCGTTGTCATGTCAACGTTGCAGTATTTTCTTGAGGACTGATGGAGAATTTTAAAGGCACGTAATAAATCTTCCACTCGAAATCTCGTGTCTTTTCATGGTTGGTTATCCCGGAAAAATATTTCATACAAACGTTTGAAACTGGTGGCTGCGGCTTGGGAAAGTCATTCTGCACCGATACTATAATACAGATGAGTTCTCTACATGCAACTAAGATATCCTTGGGAGCGGCGCCAAATCTGTGGCTCAAAACGCAAAAATATCAACATCATTCTTAGAAAAGGCTCACGTTTCGCTATATACAAAGACAAAGAAGTGCTGTAAATTTAGTGTCAAAATCCAACAAAAACGATTATAAACCGCAGCAGCAAGAAGAAACGGGTTTTTAGCAACTTCAGACTCACTTAAATCAAAATGAGGGTCGACGGTGCAAGTACTAGCGGCAGCTCCAGTACGGAAGACCAGCAACCTCCAGGAGGTCGCAAGGCGGTCAAAAGGGAAGACATCCTGTTGTTGATGCGCCAAAGGCAAGAAGTTGATGACATGATACAGGCACTTGGACAAATTTTGAAATCCGTGAGTTCCAAATTGAAAAGATTAGTGAGAAAGTTTCTGGTCTAGTAATCGGTAAGGCTGAAGAAAGGTAATCTGTTTGCATTACAGAACAAAGTTGGCATGAACGATCCGCTGGTGGACTCAGAAGGCTTTCCTAGAAACGACATTGATGTTTATCAAGTCCGTCATGCTCGGCACAAGATTATTTGTAAGTTTTAGATTTCGCATGAGATGGTCAATAGTCATGTGCATCAACGTGTATTAACTTTGGTTGTTCAGGTTTGCAAAATGACTTCAAAACAATCACCAAGGAAATCGAAGAATCGATGAACATCTACTACCAAACTATTAGAGACAGTGGATCTGAAATGCCAATGGAGCAAGACGAACAGCGACAATTGCTACCGATCGCCAAGGTCAACCGAGTTGACGAGGGATCGCCGGCTTATCATGCAGTTAGAAACCTGAATTGGAATAGATTACAGCTTGTGATGTTTGTTTTAAGCAATATTTACGTCATGTTTTTTCTTAATAGGGCCTTCTGGTGGACGATATCATCTTGAAATTCGGCTCGTTGACATCTGAAAATTTCCAAGGTTTGACTGACATTAGCAATCTGGTGCAGCGCAGTCGCGGGAACACAGTTGGAGTTACTGTCCGTCGGGAGTCTAATACCATCAAAATTGCTTTGATACCCGGAGAATGGGCAGGCAAAGGACTACTTGGATGCAATATCATACCTTACAGTGAAGTAGATCGCTAAGTACAAATACCAAATTTCCTTTAATGATTTTTTTAACGTAAAAATATTTTAAAAATAAACAGTTTTTATGCGTCAAAAATTGAGGTTTGCCCTATAGCGCATCAGTAACGAAAAACACATTTACAGATGTGGTGGGTCAGTAACGATGAACATACATTTTTGATCCATGTTTTTCCGCGTATTGGTACGGTGGGCGTCTGTTTCTCCCCCTGCAAAAAGTATCATCATAAACGGTTGAATACAAAATTTTAGAGGTAAATGCAATTTAAGCAATACCTAATCGCATCGAGAAACAAGTTTTCGGTTCGGAATTCTGAAGGGCCTAATGTATCACTTCCTTGGGAAATGGATGCCTCCAGGTACGTGTCGAATAGCGTTATCGCTCGCATTACTTGCATTACTAATAAAGATTCCGGGAAGGATTGGAACTCCAATGGTGCATTGTAATTCAACTCCCGCTCCAAATCCTTGACAAACAAAATTTTGTTCGAGCTGTTAGTCACATAATCATGAGAAACACATTTAGTACCTTCTTTATTTGCTATTTACCTGCAACCCAGCGTCATGGGAGGAGTCTAGCTTTTCATTGTCCCTCTCCATTATCAGAGTGAAAAATGGGGCTACTTTGGGGAAATTCATTCTCAAAAGAACGTAAGCCTGGAGTTTAGCTATAAAACGAAATCAAGTTGCAGTTGATTCCATCTAATTTTCTCCGGTTGCTTCACATGCAGCTTTTAACTGTAATTACCTCTGCCACGTTCTGCTATTATCTTCAAATAAAAGTCTCTTTTATCTTCTGAAATTTCAACCTTCGTGGCTTCAGATTGGAGCTTAGCGATCTTCGTTGTCATTTTGTTTGTCCAGTCCAAAACCTCTGCTGACACCAAAGAAGCTGAGAGTTTTGGTGGAAAAAGACTCCTCTTGTCTGCGCTCAGCACCAGGCTACGCGTTTCTGAAGAAATAATAAATTTACCAATCTTAGTATTTAATTCTTCAACAACCTTTGCAAAAAACAAAAGTATGTGCTTACCAATTTTTTGTACTTGAGCCCATAAGTTCACTTGATTACTTAGTCTTTTCAGAATGTGTTTCAAAACATTCTCGAGTTTAGATGAACAAACTTCGTGTGATGCTCCGAAAGAAGCGTGAGACGGGAACACAAGATCAGCAATCTGTATTACAAAGTCATATGATAAACAATTAATACTTCATCTCTGTGGTGCTCATAAATTTGTCCAATCATATCATACGTACATTCTGCAATGGAGGGAAGTCTAGACCAGCTACTTCTTGAGCCCATCTGAAGGGATAACCCATGAACGGTATCAGCGGTTCCATATTATTCAGATTTACTTTTTTCAGGTGGTATAAAGTGCTTGGGTTTGGTGACTGCATGCCAAAATCTTCAGGGAATAATTCAGTCAATATGCTGTCGTAACGATCCAGATGACTGCAACAAATAACTGTCTTATATCCTTTCCCGTTAGCGAAATATTGTTGCTCACTAGCTTGTGTTTACCTTGGCTTTCTCGCAAATATTCCGTTGCCAATATTTGACCTAACAGTCACAATCTTAAGCTTCGTAGCATATCTGAAGTTGATATTTATCTTCTCCTCAGCTACAAGAACAAAAAATATTAGATTAGACATCCAGTGACATCAGTATCTTGACCCGTCTATCGATACCAACTTACTTTCAAGAGTCAGAGTCCACTCTACTGACAATGGATGCAGCCTCTGAAGCTTTTGCAGAGGATCCAAAACAACGGCTGCACTCGCTTTTCTCGCACTACTCCTTTTGGACATCTGAAATAACATCGGAATCAGTGATTTTTCTTGTTATTACCGCGGAATGCGAGAGCAAGCCAGACAACTTACCGCATGGTTCCTACTTTCTTCGTCATTGTCATCCATGTCAACATCTGAGTCAGTGTCATCGTCAATCTCTGAACTTTCATCGGGAGAATCTGGCTCCTGGGCAAACTCTTTTGCACTTTCAATGTCACCCTCGACAGATACGGTTAAAGATCCTCCCCGTAGCGCTGTTATTGAATGCATAATATATATAACCCTAACCATCGGTCATGTACGCTATTTACATTGTAATTATACTCACAAAAAGCTTTGTTGTAAGAAGAAGATTGGACGTACAACACGAACAACGGTTGAGGTAGGTGCTGAGATACACTCAAGTATGGATCAGTCGGTTCTCTAGATGTTCCCAAGAAGTTTTGAACTGGTTGTGTCGCCTGAAATCAAATTAAAATGAATCTGGTTGCCCTAATTTCTTCATATGAGGAAGGCAACGATTCTCTTACCTTTAGCACCTCTTGTAACATCGGTCTTACACTGTCCAACGTCTTTCTTGCGTTATCTATTTTGGATGAAACCTCATCAATGTGTTTTTGTAACTCTGTGCAATCACTACTTAAATTTTGACGAAGAATGAATTCGTGCTCCAGCCGCGCTATCCTGAGCAAATGAGGATTTGCTCTCGTTACATCCTATCACGTGAAACAAGAGAGTACAACTACATGTTACTTTTGTTATATATCACTGTAAAGATAATATAGTCAGCTAGTTACCGGCTTCGAAATAGCTTCTGGTGCTGTAGCATAGAACTCGTCTACAGGTATCAGCTCGATCGATTCGTCTTGACTCCTATCACCAAAGAAAGGGTTACGAATCATGCAAAAACAAGCAACAAACTTCTAAATGAAAATTACTTGTAGTCTTGAGTGGATTCAACTTGTTTCTTCAAAACCGTCGCTTCATACAACATGTTTTGCAGCGTCAGATGGTCTTTATCAACTTCCAATCTTTTGTTACCGAGTTCAGATTTAACTATATTCTGTCTGATTTTTGTGATCCGATTGCTCTGCCGTACTTTCCCCAACAACATCAAGCCTTCAAGCTTCAAACTGTCAACATCACCCTGGAAAATATCACAAAACCATCCTCAAATCCACTGCCAACTTGAGTGAAGTCAAAATTCAATAAGCTAACCTCTTTTCCGGACGGTAAAGAGCGTTTCTCTCGTATTTCACTCATGACAGACACAATGTCAGCCAAACAATCCAGGCTATCCGCAATTTCATTTTCCAGATGAACTTCTTCCGCCAATTTCTGTTCGTATTTTCGCACGTTCTGCAAAGTAGAAAAAAAGTTAGAACAATATCTATAGTTTCAAATGCTTTTGACTCTAAAACGTACCTCCCAAACGTCCTTCTTATCCAACATCACCGATGTATCCATCTCTTTCGGTGTTCTAGACGGTGACGGTTTGTCAGAAGTTTTAGGCGACTTTTTAGGCACTTCAACAACTTTGTTCTCACTAAACTTTGAAATGCGCTTCTCCATGTCCTTCGAAGGTGCAGCAGCTGAAGTCGACCGATTTGAAGATGCTGATTTTGAACGTGTCGATCGGTCGTTCCGATCTTTATCCCCCGTGCCCTTTGCCATTGTTTCAACTAATTCTCCTTCTTCAAGTGCTTCCTACAAATTCCACTGGTTCAAATTACGAGGAACTCTAATGACCAATGTTGTATTGAAGCACAAACTTACAGAAAACAATCAGCTACAATTAACGACTTGAGTCGATTACACTGAACCCGTAACAAGGAGCAAGCAACAGCTCAAGTCTATCAACTTTACTACAGATAGGCAACGGTAATTGAACTTTACTGGAATAGAACAAGGCAATAATGCAACACACATACGGCTGTTAGTTAGGTATTACTCACCATTCGGTTATCAAAAATTAATTCAACCAATAAAACATGCTTTGATTGCGACTGCAAAAAACCTGCAAACTGCAAATAGATACGCAATTTATCTCAAGTGCTGGGAATTGTTAACATTTTTTTGTAGTTAGCGTTGTACTACTCGATTCAGTTAATACGTTATTAAATTGCAAATTAATTAAGAATAATGCGCACCACAGATCCAAAATCTTCGGTTTCTTAATTGTTTACAACACACACGGAAAACATGCACCCCCTTAATAACAGAACCGGCATCATTTGAAAAGGACGGCAACGCAAGGATATCTGAGCGAAGAAATACCGACCCGATTCTTCTTGGTTCCAACCAGAAAAAACGTTGAACTAGAATCAGAATCTATAGAAACTTACAGTTGGAGCGAAACGTTAAAATAGTTTAGTATTCAGTTAAAAAACTGCATATGATAGGTAATAATAATTTCGACTTGATCTGTAATGTAAATGTCATATGTAAACAAATATGCACTTACAGTAAGCACGCGTCGTCGAAATCGGCGACGGCGATGAGAACTTGATGTCGTAGTATCACACTAGAATGATACACTTTTGGCTGTAGAAATAGCGCTCTTAGCTAGAAACATTGAACGTTCACTTTGAAAATCATGCTACCGGAGGAAAACGACCTGGAAAAGGTCGGATTGTTCAGAGATGGACCATTCGACACCGATGTCACCTTGGAGCGACCAGATATTAAAGGTAATATTTCTACCTTGATCGCAAAGTACTTAAGCAAACTGACTCAGTCATTACTTTGCAGATGTTTACGGTCGAGACAAACCTGATCCCAACAAATGGCTTAACGGACCGTATCCGCACATGCAGTACGCCAAATGGAAGGCCGGTACTAATGATTGGCCATTTTCCGAATTCATCAGTATAAATGCTGACGAGCCCTACCAGGATCCTGGTAGCTACCTGAAGAAAAAGTAAAGAGCCATCTGAAGATTCTCTTGAAGACGTTCGATACTTTTTACTGACAGCTGAACTATTAACTTTATTGCTTTAACTAGCCCCGAGGATGACGCCAAAAACGTTAGCGAAGCTCCCTTCCTCAGCCCTGACGGCCCCAAAGATCCCAACGGAAGTGGAACGTACTACGGGACATTCATTACTGAAATGGAAGGTGTGCACCAATGAACAGGTTGTTTGGTAAATACCAGAAATTAGCTAAAGCTTTAGTAATTTTTGAATGTCTTCAGCCATGAGCCCAGAAGTTAGAGAAGACAAAACTCCAAGGGAAGAGAAAATGCGGAACATTCTCGGAAGTCCCCCAAAGAAAGGAACTGGTTACGGTTATGCGGATATTTGTATTAATCCGTATCCTGAGCATGAGTAAATTTGAAAAATCACTTGTTGACAATAATGACGCCAACTGACACTTGGTATTTAAGACCATTTTTTGATTGAATTCTACAGGGATGATCCATTTTTTGACGGCATCGAATTTCGTCGAACAGCTCGAGAGGCTCATGAAGCAGCGGTGGTTGGCACGGGGCCGTTTTTACCGTCTGGCTACCCGAAGGTATCATAACTGAACATCTCATTGAGCTCCTGCCTCAGCTCTACTCAACTTTGATCTAATATTCAATTTTAAATTTCAGGAATACTTCGACCCAAATCCTTACTACGACGACCAAGACCCAGACGGCACTCAAGAAACTTACGATTGGGATCGACTAGCTTCGAAAGAAATCGAATCGGA